>CAUYQG010276678.1:0-14633 GCA_963574415.1 Tarsius wallacei | reverse complement strand
GAGCGCATCCACTTCCTTTGCCGCTTGTTTACTGCTAATGTGTGCCCCAGGGTCTAGGAGTCTCAACCCACAGTGACTCTGGGCAGCCACCAGCATCACCGGGGAGCTCATTTGAAATACAACTCAGATTCTTGCCCCCCCCCCCCCCGCCCTAAATCCACTGAATCTGAATGGGCTTTGGAACTCAGGTGATGACACACACTAAAGTCTGAGGGGCCCTAGGCTAGGCCACAGTCACCTCCAAATGTGATATGCCAATGACCTGCTTCAGAATTCCTTGGGGAGATGGTTTAGAAAGTAATCCCCAGGCTCCACCCCAAACCTAGTGAAGCAGAATCCCTGGAGGTGGAGCTCAGGAAGCTGCACTTCAAACAAACTGCCCCAAGGGATTCTGATATGCACTAGAGTTTGGAAACCACTGTCATATTCTAAAGAACTCCATGCTTGAGGTCAGGAAACCTGGCCTCCACCTACTGGCTAGGACCCTCAACCTCTTCTTGGCCTTAATTTCCTCATCTGTGAAATGAAGAGAGCAGAGCCATTCTTGGAAGTCTGCTGAGTGTCGGCTGAGAAAGTGGATGGGAAACTGCTATGTGAATGACAACTGGTTATGTAGATCTGAGTATTCTTTGCTGAAGGTGACATCATCACCCTACTGAATTCAGACAGACAGTTGGGAGTTAGTGGACCAAGAATCTAACCTGGACCCACCACCAGCTCACCACAAGGCCTTGGGCAAATCAGAGCATCCTCTTGGGTCTCAGTTTCTTAACTTCCTTGACAACCAAGCAGAAAGTGTGCAGGACAGTCAGGGACCTAGGTAATCGCTGAGACCTCCTGGGGCCCTGGGATATGTCATTTGCAGAGACTTGCCCTGTAGGTGTAAACAACTTTCCCAGGTGAAAGCAGGCGAGGCAGTGGGTCCCTGACAAGGGCGGCTTCAAGCCCATTCGGGACTTTAGGAAAGAGGGGCTCTATCCTCTCGGTGTTACAGGTGTGTGCTTACAAATCAGTCCCCATGGCTTCCTCAGTTTCTTCTGAAACTCTAAAAACGAAAAAGAAAACAAACAAATGAAACTGATTCCCAAATGGCTTTGAATCCCCCAGCCCACCTGGCCTTGCGCCTGCCCACCGGGTGTTCCAAATATAACCAGCTGACCCACGGGGGGCTCCAAATATAACCAGCTGACCCAGATTCCCCAACCCCAGGGCCTCCACCCGGGTTGCGCAGGGCAGAGCAGTCAGGAGGAACTTTAATGTTACACTGACCCCCTGTGGAAGTCGGAGGCAGCAGCCACTGCTCCCACCTCCATCCTCCCCTCCCCCTACCCCTACCCAATCCTCCCAGTCGAGCCCTCCCACAGTAGCCCTGACCCTCTCAGGGAGGGCCATTCACCAGCTGCCACTTCTGGGCGAATCTCACTGCATCCTGAGGAACCCACGCCAAGGTCAGACAGAGGACAAAGGGAGGTGGCATGTCTTGCATTCCAGCTCACCCGCTGTCGCCCGCTGGAGCACCATCTAGTGACTGGACGTACTACAGCCTTCTCGGTGGCCTCTCGGCCCCCACATTCATCTTCCTTTGGGGCGAAACTTCTTTCCTACTCAAAGGCCTTTACCAGCTCCCTGTGGCCTACGGGATTAAGTTCAACCCTTGGCCTTGCTTCTAAGGGTCCCCAGGATCCGAGGGGTCTCCAGGACCGAGTCTCACTCTACCCCTCTAGCCTCCTTACCCTTCTCAGAGAGGCCAGCAGCACGGCACTGCTCACACCCCACAGTTTCCCATGCCATACCCTCGCTCAGGCTGCCCGCCCCCATCTGAAAGCCTTCCCAGTCTCCTCTTCCAAGTCTTCCCCAGATTCTGAAGCACAGCAGAAATGCACCTCCTCAGTAGAGAGACACTGCCAGGGGAAGGGGGGAGGCGGGGGCCCATAACATCACCAAGCGTACCTGATCTTAAACCAGGGGTGCGAGGCCCAACCTTCACCGGCACATAGACCAATTACGTGCCTAATCCTGACTTGTACCCCACAGCTTTAAAATAAAAAGGGGGGGGAACAAAAAGAAAAGAAAATGAAGACAAGAAATGTCGTCTCCTGGAGTAGGCCTCCCTGATCACTCGAGCTCTTACAGCAGGAGGGAGGTCAGAGACTGGGTTTGCACCAACTCCTGCCTCTTCCCAGATGTGTGACGAGTCACCTCCCCTCGCAGAGCCTCAGTTTTCGCAGATGGAGAATGAAGATAATAACTCCAGCTCTGCCTAGCTCAGAGAATGGGTGTTGAGATATAATAAGATCATGGAGAGCTCTGGAAACACTGAAGTACGTACCCATGTTGACTTACATTTTGGTGGTTTGTAACAAACTTTATCTTGCATCACACAGAGTTCTATTTTCACATACTAACCTCAAATGACTGGGAGTGGCCATCCTGCTGTTTTATCCCCTCTCCATATCTGGAGGGATTTTTCTAAAACGCACCTCTGAGAATGCAGATGCCCCTTCCCTTTTCCTGAAGCCCACTCTCATGGGCAGGATTGCTATGCCCTCAGGCCCGGTTGGCCCCCCAGCATCCTCCCTCCCCATCCTTTCCCACATCCTCGTGCTGAGGCAATCTTATTCTTCTCCCCTCTGATGTTCCATGCCTGCGGGTGTCACGAGGCTGCCACATAACCAGGCAGAAGGGGCAGAGGCTGAGCAAGCAGCCTGCCTCACCACCAGGCTCTGGGCACAAATAACCCCCACTCCAGGCCATGTCCCCCGCAATTGCATGTTCATTCACTCACTTCCTCCTTACCAGAAACCAATGAAGCAGCAGGTACTTCTATTACCTGCATTCTCCAGATGAGGAAACAGAGGCCCGGAGAGTTTAAGTAACTTGTCCAAGGTCACACAGGAGTAAGTATGCAAAGTAAGGGGAGAAGAGATAGGCCAGCCTGAAGGAACAGAACCAGAGCATGTCAGGGCCTCAGGGACAGTGCTGCTTTGGGGGGATGGGGGCCTTAACCTTGCTAGGCCAGGCTGGTTGTAAGGTCACAAGAGCCTTGAATTTGGAATAACAGGATCCAGCTAACACTTTCCTGCTCTGTCATTCTGCAGCTAGATGAACTGTCACAGCTAATGTCTTCCTTCAGTTTTCTTGACTACAAGATGGGTGTAGTAAGCCCCATCAGCCAGACCTCTCTTGAGGATGACCAAGAGAAGGCATGCCCAGCCCAGAGTAGGCACCCATGAGGGCTTCTCCCTTTCCCTACCCTGCAGCTTGGCAGACCCCATGAGCACGCACCCAAACATTAGGAGCTGGCAGCTAGCAGTTGAGAGCAATGTCCCCGTCCTGCCTCATCTCATGCTTTACAGGCTCACTTCACTGTCTTCACAAGGGAGGCCACCGTGGCTGGTGTTTAGGAACCACCTTAGAGTCTTGCTCTTGTGTGCCCCAAGAGCATGTTGCCAAGGAGGTTGTTCTCAGTAATGCCCCTCACTGAGATCCAGTAGCAGTGCCCCTCACAGTAATAGCTATAGCTCCTCTGGACGACTACAAACAAGTTGTAGATACCCCTTTTACTCTTTGCTTTGGCTACCGGGGAGCTCAGAGCCAAGTATAAGTTGAATCATCCAGCCTTATCAGTTTCCCAGTACCCACTGAGAGGAAACAATGTGAAAGTTCTTTCTACAAATTCAGCTGGTTTCCCAGTATACATTCAGGGGAACACATACTACCTTAGGTGCAAATTATGTTGCTACATTGGTTTACTCCTACCCTCAATTTTCTTAGTTTTTTTTTTTGCCCAGGATAAAAATATACATAAACTGCTGGAAATTCTACCCCTCAGAGATAAATTTTCAGGTGGAAATTTAGGTGGACATCCTTCCAGATGGGCATGAAATGAAAGAATAATTTTATAAAAATGAGATCATGTAATTGACTCAACTAGATATCATGGATAGCTTTTCATGTTAATGAATACAAATCCACATGACAGCACCATATTTTATAATATGGATTGCCGTAATTTATGTAGTCAGATCCCTATTTCTATTCACTTCAGCTCTCTCTCAATTGTGGTAATTCTAAAGCAAGCAGCCATGGAATTCCTGGTGCAATCGTCTTTCCCATTGGTGTATTATTCTCCTTACCAAAAACTCTTAGAAATGGTGTCTTACTTTTGTTTGCAACCTGGCAGTTTTGTTTGTATTTGGTAAATGATTGGCTAATCATTTGGGGACCAAGAAAATAAGTTGTGAAATAAAATAAATATGTATCCATTTATCAAAACAATGGAATATGACCCAGCCACAAAAGGGATGAAGATTCATCTAGTCTACAACTCAGATACACCCTGAAAACATTCCACCATGTGAAAAAGACAGTCGCCAAGGACCATATACTATATGACTCCATTTATATGAAATGTTCAGAATAGGCAAATCTAGGGCTGGGGTGCAATGACGAGTCTGAGGGTAATAGATAAAGGGTATCAGGTTTTCTTTTGAGGAGATGAAAATATTTGAAAACTGATGGAGTGATGGTTGCACAGCTCTGTGAATACCTTTCCGTTGTGCCATTTAACTGTACCCCTTGAAAGGGTAAGCTGTACGGTATGTGAATTGTATCCTAGGAAAGCTGGTACAAAAATAAATAAACTGTGAACAAAATCCCTGGAGCCTGAGAGGAGTCAAGAGCTCTAGTAGGGAATGGTGGAGGAGGGGGATGGCACCAGGCGATCCTCATCCCAGGGAAGAAACCAGGAGGCAGCACTTCAGCAACCACACCAAGGCAAGGGGGATGGTGACACTGAGGTTTTGGGGAGCACAGGAGACAGCCCAGGGCCACAAGTCCTCCCACCAGCCCAGCCAGTTGTTCCCAGCTCCACCTACCCAAGCCATTGCCTCCCACCGGTCCCAAAAGCCTTCTCTTACATCACAGATGGCTCAAAGCTCTCTTGATTACAGCTGCCTTTTCCCATTTCCCTGAAAGGCTCTAAGAAAATCCAAGAAGAACCAAACAGAGGAGGAGGAGGGGAAAGAGCTCTTAGAGTCCCAGAGGCTGGAAAGAGCAGAAGGAGGAAGTGGCCTATGGGGCTAGATCTTTGGGATCATCCTGAGGGTTCCTGCAGTGGAAAGTGGGTATAGCCAATAATTTCACCCTGCAGTTTCACACGGGCACCGGCCTCCAAGTGCTTGGGAGAGAAATGGGACGCGAGATTCTACCATCCACCCTCTAACAGCTGAAGGCACAGGGCAGAGGGTGGTTGGCAGCCACTTGCTACCACGTGGCCCCCAACGTTCCAGGAATCCCCTCCCTTTTCTATCACCCTCCCCAGATCCCTCCCCACAGTCAGTCTACTCAAAGGGCTATAATGGCAAATGCACTTGGAGTCAGGAGGGCCTCCAATCTCATTCTTAACTCCAGGACCCTGAGCAAATTTCTTCCTCTCTCTGAGCCTGTTTCCTAATCTATAAAATGGAGGTGATGGCCACAATCTACATCTTGCTTATTTCCCGGATGTTATGAAGATTAAATGAGCCACTAGACAAGATAAAGGGATTTAGGGCAGTAGCTGAATACCAGACTGACTGTCCCCAGAATCCCTGTGGATGCATATTGAAATACAGATGCCTGGGTCCCCAATCCAGAAAGAAATGGTTCATTGGAAATGGAGTGGGACGTAGGAATCCGTATTTGGAAAAAAAGCCAAGGTGGCCAGGCATGGGGAGCCTCTACTTTCCAAACCAAAATGGTGTGGCCTCTCAGTTCTAAGGGTAGGGGTCTGATGTCAAAGACAGGTAGAGCTGGTCAGCCCCAGGGAATAGCTTCCTGAGTCAAGTTATTTTCCTACTCTGAGCTCAGTATCCTCACCTAGAAAGGATGACCCCACCTCTCTTTCAGGTTTCATAGATTAAGGATGTGAAGTACTCAACACATTATGGGTTTTCAATAAATGGTAAATTTTTTAATGTGCTTATAATTTTATTATTATTTATTATTATTATAATTATTATTACTAGCAATCACTCAATTAACTTAGAACCTAAAAGTCATCATTTTGTTGTTCTTTGCCTAAAATTTTCCTCTAGGTTTTTTTCTCTTTTTCCATTCCAAACATTATACATGTTCATAAAATTCCAATCAGCTAAAAGTATTAAATTCCTCTACTCATAATTTGAGGCATAGTCTTGCAGACATTTCTCTATAAACAGAAATAAACACATATCTGTCATTTCACACACACACACAATGCATCACACATTACAAGTTGTGCTGAAACTTGCTCTTTTTTTCCACTTAACAATCTATCATGGACATTCTTCGATACCAGCACTTTGAGCTATTGACCTAAGAGCCAGAAAGCATTTCACTAAGCAGGTGCACTGTGGTTTATTTAACCAGGCCCCTTCTGATGGGCATTTAGGTGGTTTCTGATTTGTTGCTCTTATCAACAAACCCACAATGCCCATTCTTAGGTATTCAACCTCACCACATATCTGCCAGACTTGACAGATGAAGACACTGAGACTTGAAGTTTTAAACCCCATGCCTCTTTTCACAGGACCATGGTAAAGCCTGTGGCTGATGGATTGCATTGGTGGCCCCTGCTCCTTGGTAGATCCCTCCTATACAGACCCTGGGGGTGGTCATATCACTTACTCTAGCCAATGGGGCAGTAGCAAACCAGATGCAAGCAGAAGTTTGAAAAAGCATTTGCATGTTTCTCTTACTTCCCTCAAACCCCTGTTCAATCAAGAGAACAAGCCAAGATTAGTCTGCCAGAGACTGAAGAAACACATGGAGCATCTCATCCAAGACCATGCTAGACCAGCCAGGCCCCAGCCCACCTGCCAGCTGATCCAAGATACACGAATACATCCAGCCAAGATCAGCCAATTCATCCCAGATTAGCAGAATAGCGCAGGTGACCTGCAGATTCTTGAAAAATAATAAACAATTCTTGTATTCAGCCACTAAGTTTTGGTATCCTTTGTTATGCAGCAAGTACTAACTGATACAAAACCAAATTCTGACTCACAATTTCTATTATCTCCAAGACCCCACTGCCTTTGTCAGGCATCAAACCCTATACATAATCTACATGTAACAGACACTGTGTTGACAAACCTGAAATTTCAAGATAAGTAAGATATGGCCCTGCCACTGAGGAACTGACTGTCCAGAGAGAAAAAACCTAAACGAATGATTACAGTTCACAGACGGGAACCTGGGGCACAGAGCAACCTCTGATTGATCATGATCATATAGCACTTTAGAGATGAACAGAAACCTCAGGTCTCCTGACCCTAAATTCAGAGTTCCTGGAGCCACTCAAACCTTTAAGCGTCTTTAAGCGCTGCTTAAAGTTATGTGCCCAGATCCCACCCCTGACTATGCAGAACAGCGCCCCTAGAGAGACCTTTTTCCCAATTTAGTGATTCTGGTGGAAGAGCTCCAGTTTCCGTCTAAGGGCATTAACTGCAAATTTATATTTGAGGCCCTGTGTGCAGTTTTTTATGCATCCTTAAATACCAAAACATAATTACCAATGTCAATACATAATGTTTATTTCTTTCAGAACCGACATTTTAATTTTCCCAAGCAGGCGGGAAAAATGATATGCATAAAAATAATGACAAATATTAAAAGTCTCCCAAATAAGGGACCGAGATCACCGGCGTAATCCTAAATTTAAATGCACTCACGATCGCAGCCACATTAAAGGTCTGATAAGCCAAATTAGGTTCCATGTAAGCATAATTAATCTTCTTTTTCAATGAAGATATTACAAGGGCATTAATTTGAATCCCAAAGGCCTTTGGGAAATTGAATTATATAGATAAAGCAAATATTTGACCTTTTGCAGATAATTACTATTTAAAAAAATTCACAATGCAAATGAACACCAAGTAAACCTTGGGCGTTACCTGGCCCTACCGAAATAAAAATTCTTTATAAATATTCAGCAAGAGAAGAGACAGGTATGCTACTCTACTCAGCCTCCCAGCTTTTTATTTCAAATTTAGAAGCATAAAACTCCAACCAGGGGATCCTAGTGTTTATTAACAAATAATTGAATGGAAATTGGCTCGGACCAACTATGTCAAATTTGCAAATTATCTGTTATCATTCATAGGTCATTAAATTTCAAAAGACAGTGAGCAATAGAGACTTGGTTGCTACAGCGATGATCCCAGGGCCAGCATGAAATTAGGGCTAAGGCTTGTCCAGGTAAATGACTTGCCAGTAGGAACAGTGCTCCTGTCACCTCTGAGTCAGGTTCCTGGGTCCCCAGACAGAGCAGGAGGAAGACCCTCTATCAGCATCGCCACCCTTCCCCACAGGCCACCTGACATAGAAGAAAAAGCAAGGGCCTAGGCCCAAATCCTGGTCCCACAGCTCACACACTCCGAAGGATGCTGGACATCTCTGGGCAGGGCTTCCTGGACAGTTAAGGAGTAGAATCAGACCAGTGGTCATGACCCCTTGGGAAAAGCAAATGAGATCAGGGATTTCAGATGCGCATTCCTGAGCATGGGCTTCAGAGTTAGACTGGCTTGCACTTGCTGTCTGGTTCCCTCACTGATTATCAGGTTTCCTGAATTTCCCAAACTGTAAAATGGATCTATAACCCTATCAAGATACACCGAGGTTCTTTGTTTTGCTTTGTTTGGGTTTTGGGGTTTTTTTTAGTTGGAGTCTCACTCTGGTGCCCAGGCTGGAGCGCAGTAGCATGTTCACAGCCGCTGCAGCCTCAACCTACTGGGCTCAGGCGATCCTTCCACCTCAGCCTCCCAAGTAACTGGAACTACAGGTACGTGCTACCATGCCCGGCTAATTTTTTGATTTATTGTAAAGACAAGGTCTTACCAAGTTGCCCAGGCTGGTCTCGAAACCCTGAGCTCAAGCAATCCTCTCGCCTCGGCCTCCCAAAGTGCTGGGACTACAGGCTTTGGCCATTGCGCCCAGCCTGAGGTTCTTGTGAAGATCAAATAGAAGAGGGCTTACCATATTGCTTGCAGAGAGTAAGTGCTCCTTGAGAGCTAACTCTGCTTCAGGGTGCTAAGCTGCTTCCCCACACTTCCAAATAGAGAGTAACTGTGGTGCCTCAGCCCCCTTCCCAATTCTAAAACACGCAGCATTTCTGAAGCCTGAAGCAACACTACTTGGGGCCTAGAAACTCACACTACCCTCCCAAAGACTGTTTCTGCACTTTCTGGTGCTAAGTCCTCTCCAGAAAGATGGTCAAGCAGCCACTGATGCGCACAGCTAATGCTGAGTGCTTGCTGTGCACAGTCCTAAGGGCTTCACATGAATATTTCATTGAATCCTCTCACAATCATATAAGGAAAGACTGCTATTATCCCCATTTCACAGATGAGGAAACTGAGACCCAGAAAGGTCAAGGAAATCCTTGACATGGCAGCACCAAGGCTCACACCCTTAACCCGTATGCAGCCCTGCCATCCACACCACCTAAGAGGCCAGACTGGGGTCAGACCACATAACATCACCACCATGGACCTGGCTTCCCCTTCCTCTTTCAGCGGGCACAAAGATAGGTACATACTCCCCTCCAAAAGCAAAGGCCTTTATGTCTGTCAGCCAAGCACAGCGTATGCCCCAGGGTCCCTGCTGGCCAGGCCTGCATCTCCAGGGGACCTTGTATGTGTGACACAAAAGGGCTGGCCTGAGGATCTACTGGGTCCCCTGCACTGCCAACACTATAGGATGGTGCCTGGCTCAGTTTATTCCTAAGACTGAGCTGCAGGAGATAGAGATGGCCCGAGTTCAGATCCAACTAGTGAGAAAAAACATGAAAAAAACAGATACAAGTAGAGAAAGACAAGAAGGCAATAATGATGAGGTGCAGTGCTGCAACAGAGCAGAGTGACCTGTTCTGCCTGGGCCAGGCTTTCAGAAGGGACATCCTGAGCTGGCTCTGAAGGATGAGTAAGAGGTGACCTGGTGGAGCAGGGAAGAAGGGCACTCCCAGGGGAGGAAACAGCTGGAGCAGAGAAGGCGGTGCATAGGGCAGGTGTGAGGCTTAAGGGATAGCCTCCTGCCCGCCTTGGGGTCATTCCCCATGCAAATGTTCCAGCCCCAGCGTCCCCTCTGCCCTGAGTGCTGTCCCCGGTGCTCAGTCTCACTCCAGCTGAGCCAGGCCAAAGGATGCCATTCTTCCATCAAGTGTTGCCTCCTGTTCCAAGCTCCGCCCCAGGCTTCACTCAAAGGCCTTGCTCTTAGGCTCTGCTGGAAAAGAGAATATTGACATGTTTAGATTAGATAACAGAGCTCCACCAAAACCTCTCCCTTCTGGGCTAGGCAAGCCCAGGAGCCTCAGCTCCCAGGAAGTGTTTACAGAGCCATTTTCCCCACCTTTGTTACACTAGAGTTTCCACTCTCTGACTAGAGTAGAACCGAATCTGGCCAGGTGAAATTAAACATGTACATTATTTCCCTCATCATACAATCACCAACCACTCAATGTCCTAGTCCCAGTTAGCCTGCCTAGATCTGGAATGAGTGGAAGTCATCCTTATTGACAAGAGAGGAGTAAAAACTCAGAGCCTGGAGTTCTCAGGGATTGATCAACTGATCCCAAATAAAAATTCAAGGCCTTCCTGCATACCAGGAGGTGAGCCTCCCAGGCATGAGATGTCCTGGGAAAGGTCCGCAGGCAGCGGGCAATGGGAGCCTCCACGGTTTGAGGCAGGTTCCCAAGACTGGCAGAGACACATCCACAGGGAAATATTCGTCATGAGTCAGGCAACTACTTGGCTGCAGGTTGCCAGGTGGGCACCACATCCAGGAACAGAACCTGAATTAAACCCTAAATTGTGCTTGGACCCACCTCAGGTCACCCTCTGATGGTGGTGCGTCTCCTCCCTCACGAGATACATTTCTCGTAGATTCCTCTGCCCTTCAGCTTTGATGACCATCTTCCCCCTACACCTCCCTCTTGAGCTCCAAATGCAGGAATCCAGCCCTGAGGGTGTCTCCACCTGGATGTCCAAGATGCCTCCAACTGAGCGTGCCCGTCCAAAGTCAGCAGCTTCCCTTACTGAGAGCTAACCCATGCTAGGTGCTGTTCTAAGGGTTTTACGTAGATATTTTATTTAATCCTGTAAGAAAGGACTGTTATTTTCCCCAGCTTACTGATAAGGAAAGAGTTTACCTTTCTACCTCCATAAGATTATTGAGAAGAGCAGAAAATCACTGGACTTCAACCATTTCTCTGTCAACTTTGTAGATGCCAGTCTGCTGTTTCAAAGGAAGTCTGAATCCAGCCCGACTTATTCCTTGCTGGGTCATCTCTTCGATGTTTTGCTCTTTTCTACTTGGATCTTTGAAAGCTCTTTGTTCTTACCTTTTCACCTTGTATTTCCACACGGTATCCAGGATTTATCCAAGTGAGGATCTCCTTCCTTTGGCTTCGTCAGCAAGACGAGAACTTTTTGACCCTGCATAGCTGATCTTTAATTTCTGCTTTGGTGCTGAGTCCTGCTCTTTCCTCAAGAACCGCCATAATATTGCCTCCACCATTTCTGTCGTTGTCCTTTCATCCTGCCTTCAAAAAGAACTTTTGAAGATTGCCCTCCATGTCACTGATTTGATTTTCCATGAAGCTGATATTGCCATCGATGCTTCCAGGGACGTCGTAATGATTCTTCAACCTTCATATCCCTTGTAATTCTTCCCTAGCTCATCCATCTCTCCTTTATATTTCATTGAAGTATCTGTTCATCTCATATTTACTCTCCTTGTGATTTTCTGCTCTAATTTCATAAAAGCCACTGTCTCCTGACAGTCAGGGGAAGATCCACATGCGATTCTAAAATTTTCTTCTGGATTGGATCTGGAGAAAACACTTTCAGAGGTCTAACCATCTTCAGACTTTTGAACTATTCCCATTCACTTATTCAGCGATATTTTTTTGTGAGTCTCAAGTCATCCCTTAAAGAAGAATATAAAACAACACTGACTTATTCATCCAATATTGACCAAGCAACATTATGTTCCAAGCACTGCACCAAGTGCCGGAGAGGCCCAGCCACACCTGCCACCCAGTCACAGATCTTCTCTCACTCTCTCTTCCTGAAAGCCCCGAAGGTGCCAGCTCCCAAGCTGGTTCCCAGCAGCTCAAAGGCCTCCATCTGATGCAGCTCTTCCGGAAAGAATATTTTCCTGGCTCTTGACTCTCTTAAAAATATCGAGTTCATCCAAACCACAATCCCCGGAACACCCTTGCCTGATTCTAGATATCACTATCAGGCAATCCAGCTACCCATCAGTCTGGAGAAATTTGAAATTTGTTTCTTGTTGGTCTGTGTTGGGGACTGAATGTTTGCATCTCCTTCCAATTCAATATGCTGAAGCCCTGATTCTCAAGGGATGGTATTTGGAGGTGGAGCCTTTGGAAGGTAATTAGGTATAGATAAGGTCCTGAGGGTGGGATCCCCATGACAGAATTAGTGTGTTGATAAGATGAAAAGAGACCCGAGATGTCTCTCTCTCTCTCTCTCTGCCTGCCATGAGAGTATCTGGCAAGAAGATAGCCATCTATAAGCTAGGAAGAAAGCCCTCACCAGGAGCAGAATTGGCCAGCACCTTGATCTTGGATTTCCCAGCCTTCAGAACTGTGAGAAATAAACATCTAAAGGTCTGTTGTTTAAGCCTCACGGTTTATGGCACTTTGTTGTGGCAGCTCTGCTGACTAAGACCGTCTGGGTGGAAGCTCCGAAAGGACAGGAAATAGATCTGTCTTCTGTACCTGCCATGGGCCTGGCTCAGCCTTATGGATGGGCCCTTGAATCCTGGATGGGACCCAACTGACTGCTCTAATCACGCAGAGGAGGGAAAGGGTGACATTTGCTGTCCCTTCTCAGGTCTAGATTTGCATGGCCAGTTCCCAGGGGATAGCTTCTGTCTCTTTGAGACAGAGGCAGCCCTCTTATTGAGCCTTCCCTCTCCTTACCTGTTGATGTAGAGACCAAAGAGAGAGTGGTCAGCCCAGATCCTGCAGTGAGGAGGGGAAACAGAGCAGCTGCCTATAAAGTCAAGCACCTTTGAAGCCAACGCAATAGCAGCTAAGAAAGGCAGCTCTTAACAGCTGGAGCCCAGGCCTCTGCCTTCTAAGCCAAAGCTCCCTGCCCCACACCATGACCTCCCTACTCTGCTGCAGTGCCTGAGATCTTGTTGCAATAGAACAAGCAGGGGCTTAGGCAGATCTTGTCGTCAGTAGGTGAAGTAACTCTTTATCTTCTCAGGCCGGGAGGAAGTTCCTAGAGCTGGAAAGAGTGGGGTGGAAGATACACAGAGGGTCCATAGCTGCCACAGTGCCTGCCCTTAAGGAACGGGTATAATTGAGTTGAGAAAAAGGTCAGCACAACACATAAACAAAGAAAATTTGTGCATGCATATTTGATTATTTTAAAGGTGCACCTATTCAGTGTGTCATTTAGCAGCATAGACCCAGGGGTATAGGGGTGAAATGACATGACTTCTGGAATTTGCTACTCAAGAGCAGCTCTGGAAACAAGCAGCATCGTCATCACCTGGGAGGCTTGTTAGAAATGCAGATTCTCAGGGTTTGCCCCAGAACTCCTGAATCTGAATTTGGAATTTAACAAGACCCCCGGGTGATTTTTTTTAGTCCATTAAATATGGGGAATCACTGATTTTAAAGGTTGCATGGGGGAAGCACTGATTTAACAAAGAGAAAAAAAGAAAAGAAAACAGAATAAAGCAAATAGAGAAGAATATCAATAACTCTTGAAACAGGATCATGGGCATATGGGAGTTCATTGTACTAGTCTTTGTTTTTGTATCTGTTTAAAATGTTTGAAGTCTAAAAAAAATACAGCAGCGGATTGACAGGGGAAAGCAGAGCAAACCATGGTCTGAGACTGGAGAGGTCACTGTAGGACTTCCAGGAAAGCAGAGAGAAGCTCCAGGCTCCCAGCCACCAGTGCAAATAGCTGCGCTGGCCCCAGGGATGAGGACATCATCAGGTTATTTGTCAAGGGGCCACATTTAGGGTTTTTTAAATTATTTATTTATTTTTGAGTTGGGATCTCACTCTGTTTTCCAGGCTGGAGTGCAGTGGCACAATCATGGTTCACCGTAGCCTTGACCTCCTGGGCTCACGTGATCCTTCTGCCTCAGCCTCCCAAGGATCTGGGACCACAGACATGCACCATGAAGCCCAGCTAATTTATTTTATTTTATTTTTGTAGAGATGAGTTCTCACTATGTTGTCCAGGCTGTTCTGAAACTCCTGGCCTCAAGTCTTCTTCCTGTCTCCACCTCTCAAAGTGCTGGGATTATTGGCATGAACCACCATGACTGGCCCAGTATTGAATATATTGTTTATCAGTTTGTGCTTGTCTTTTCACTTTATTTATGGAGTATTTTGTTTAATGAAAGTTTAAAAACATTTTATGTAGTAAAATATACCTATTTTCTTTTCTTTTTTTTCTCTTTATTTTAAAGATGTACATTTCAGGGTTAGGTATACAAATGTTCATTATGCAGGTACCCTTGTTGATGAGGTGTGCCCCTCCCTCCCCTGGCAGTTTCCCACTGCTGCCAATCCCTTTCTTATAGTATTATGATAATTGTTCAAGGTCTGCTTATGAGTA
>CAUYQG010276677.1:0-21000 GCA_963574415.1 Tarsius wallacei | reverse complement strand
CAAGTAGCTGGAACTACAGCCAGACACCACCATGCCCAGTTAATTTTTTGATTTATTGTAGAGATGAGGTCTCGCCAAGTTGCCCAGGCTGGTCTTGAACCCACGGGCTTAGGCAATCCTCTCACCTCAGCCTCCCAAAGTACTGGGATTATAGGCATGAGCTACTGCACCTGGCCTATTTTTATTCTCTTTAGAGTTAGTTCAGTGTAGTCTACCAAGTAGAACCCATGGATGTCTGCAAAACATTTATCTAAACTGACTGCACTTATCTGAGTGCACTAATTCCTCTGAACTGTTCCTTCCTACCTCAGCAGTTGACAGTATCATTCACCCCTTTGCCCAGAGCCAACATCTAGGAATCATACTGGATTCCTCCTAATCCCTCAGATTTTGTTATTCAATCCACCATGGGTCTTATCCAAATTGTATCTCATACTTGTCTACTTACTTTCATCTCTAAAAGGACATACGATGGAGTCAACATAGCCAAAGAGCAGACATTGTAACACTGCTTAGGTGTGTCATGTTTTTCTAGCAGTTCACTTTAATTTATCCTCTACTCATGAGTCAAGGACAGAACTGGTTTCTCAGAGACCCTGTCAATATGGCAATAGTCATATGAATAGACCACCCATGTGCTTTCTTTTCCTCACCTGATATCAGCACCTGTGCTTGCCTGCCCCTTTGTGATGACCTGAAAGAGACTACCACCCAATCACCTTAACCTGCCTCCTATCGAATGGAAGGTTTAAAATCATTCAACCTCGAGCAGCCATTTGCCATTGCTTTTCTAAACTCTGGTCAGGCCACATGGCTCTTTGAACTATGGCCATAATGTTTCCTAACTTTGGCCCCCTCCCCTACCTTGGGGTGGTGAATCTCCTTTTTCTCTCTCCTTCTTTCCAATTTACTTTCTAAATAAATTATGTTTTCCAATCTAGTTTCTGGGCAATTCTTAGCATCTTTCATGTGGCACTGGATCACAGACACCAAAGTCTGGTCTGACCTAACATTTTGAAGACACGGTTGAGATTATGATCTAACACTTTTTGACCTATGGCTGCCATGTTTCCCTAAGCACTGGCTTGCTCTCCTACCTTGGGGTTGCAAATCTCCTCCTCCTCTCTCTATGTCTCCCCCTAATTTATTTTCTAAATAAGCTATATTTTCCATTTATCATCTCTATTATATTATATTACTATTAATATACATACTATATGATAATATAATATTATATTACTATTATATATACTATACAATATTATATGTAATATTATAATTATTATAGTCATTATACTGTTATTCCATTTATCATCTAAATAAACTATATTTTCCAATCTATCTTCCGTGCAATTCTTTGTTTCTTTTGCACAGAACCATATTGCAGACACCCCCATTCAGTATGACCTAACAATCTCCATTTTGGCCACAATGTTCACTATCTTTTTTTACTCACAGGGCCATAATAATAAAATCCTCTCTTTTCTGCAATGTAATCTATTCCTCAAATGAGAAGCTAGAGTGATGTTTTTACATGCAAAATTATATCTAGTGTATACTACTGAAACTCGATAATGCAAACCCTCCAGGCCTGCCCAAAATCTGATCTCCAACCACTTTGTCTAAGTTTCTATGTGTTGACTTTATCAGCTTCTTTCTGTCACTCTGATACATCACATGCAACGTAACTTTTCTTCTTCAGATGCTTGTCTACTGCAAAAACTCTTTCTTATGTCTTGAATACTTAAACCTGTTCTTCAAGTAGCTGACTTCTCTTTGTTTCTCAGATCACAGATCTCAATCCAAGTATTTCCCTCCTTTAACCTCACTCAATGTTAGTTTCTTTATAAAACTAACCACTACCTGAAATTACTTTGTTGATGCATTTGCTTGTTATGTATTGAATATTCCCTCACCTTAGCCAGTACACAAGACAAGAGAACATGTTTTTCATTGCTGCCCCAGAGCTGAGAAATGTCTTGGCTCATAGTAAATTTTGAATAAATATTTGTTAGATTTACAAATAAATAATCCTTATATTTCTTTCTAATATTATGTTTCTCAAAGGACTTTGAAACATGTACAGGCAAAATGCCATGTATCCTCATTCAAATTATTCAGAAACATAATTGTAAGAAATTTTTATGTATCTTTTGTAGACACTGCAGATACATTCCATGATATTTTAATCAGTTCATGGTGAAGCAAAAGTAAGGACAATAAAATAAAATAAGCCAGTCTTTACATTTTATTCTAATTTAAAAAATCTATTAGAATTTACACTCATTCTAATTTTCTGTTGCTATTGTTTTTCACACAAATTAATTTACTGAAATTGAAAAAGTTTCAAGTGGTTAAAAAAAAAGTGCCTCAAGAAAAGAAATTGTGGATAAATACTCTAATCAAGGAAAAGAAGAAAAAAGAAATCCTAAATGAGAAACATTATCATCTGTTTTTATAGCAGTCATATGCAATTGGATAGTGAGACAATTTTTAAATGATTAAAAACTTTTAAATATTAATACATCTATTCCACAGAGCAATATAAAATGTTTATCTAATTTCCTGTAATTAATACTAGGTAAGAAATGGTGAAGAACACATTTTGGGGGAGTTTAAAAGATCATATTAGAGTCCTATTAGAATAATAGATTGTATTATTAAAAGTCACAGTGGCCGGGCTCGGTGGCTCAGCCGGTAATCCCGCACCTTGGGAGGCTGAGGTGAGTGGATTGCCTGAGCCCGCGGCTTCGAGATCCGCCTGGGCAACTTGGTGAGACCTCATCTCTACAATAAATCAAAAAAATTAGCCGGGCGTGGTAGTGCGCCTGTAGTTCCAGCTACTTGGAAGGTTGAGGCGGAAGGATCTCCGGAGCCCAGCAGGTCGAGGCTGCGGTGGCCGGGAGCGGCCACTGCACTCCAGTCTGGGCGACAGAGTGAAAGCTTCAGTGGCAAAGGATATTGTAAATCTCTAAGTGACTCATTAACAGAAGCTTTCTAGTAATTATGTAATTTATAGTCATTTTTAAATTTTCAATACTTTTTGCATTGTGTTAATTAAATTTACCTCCAAACATTTTTGTACTTTTCTGATCAGAAGTATTTCTATTAGTAATATATATATAATTTATATATCTGAAATGGATAATTTATCAAACCAATGTTCTTACCATCTGACATCCTTTAAATGTGCAATAATAAAATTTATTAAACTTATAAAAATGTCAAAAATCTCTATACCACTTCTTCCCTCTCAAAAGCATGAATAAAGTAAGGCACCATATCATTCTTGTAAGAAAACAATTTCAGCACTAGTTTGCAACAATTTTAGTTATTGATGAAAAATTACTTCAGTAAATGTGTTTATTGAATCTCCTGTCTTGAAAGCAAATCACTAAGATGATTCTATCTTTTCTTAAATAAATCACATATTACTTATCTTAAAATTGATATGTGACAAGATCCAAACAAAATAAAACACCATGTGCCATACATATCTAAATTATTCTTCCAGTTAATTTTAGCAATTGGCTTCATTAATTTAATCCTCTGAATACCCCAAGATGTGAACAATTTTATACCCAGACAGTAGTGCTTAGAGATATGAAATAACTTTCCCTCCCTAAGTCATTCGCCAGTAAATGTTGAAATTAGCATTCAGTCCAAGTCAGGCAGACTCTCTGGAGCACAGGTCCTGACTATTATGCTGTGCTGCCTCCCAATGGAAGTTTTAGGTTTTTGGCACCTAATGGTTTATCCGTTAAGGCATATTAGAAGATCAGGATCTTTGGAGTTAGGCACAAATGTTAAATACCAGTTCTGCCATTAACTATTTTTCATCATTTTGAAGTTCTCTAACTTTTCAGAACTTTATTCTTCCATGTGCAGAAAAAGAAAAAAAGAAAGCGAGATCTCATCTCCCCACCTCTCAAGAGTCTTAATGAGAATAGAATATTTTTACATATATGAGAAGTGTCCAGCGTTGTGCTTGACAGAAGCCTGGTGATTAATAAATGTTAATTCTCACTCCTTACTTTTTAATATGACAAAGAATATGTATAGAAGTCAGAGTGGGTGACATAGTCATCATATGTGATTTTAAGGACTAGAAAGGTCAATAAATGTCATTTGTTAAAAAAGAGCTGACTTCCTAAATCATCTGAATTGTTTCTTTGATGAGAGTAAGAAACTATTGCCAACTCAGGGAATGTACTCAGGTTTGTCTGAAATACCACTTACAGAGAGTTGAAAAATGTTTACATTTGGAAGTAACTTCATGGTTATAATAAATTATGACTGACAGAAGTTCTGGGTTAGGGACAGAGGTGACTTTTCAGAACATGAGAATCACAACAGAAAACCATGTGTGTGTGCACACACAAAGAAACCAGGCCACTGTCAGGACTGCAGCTTTTGCCCAGCAGAACATTCCACGTATAAGGTGAGTGAGGACTGAAAACTAGCCCATGTTTCTTGTGCCAAAGCCTTTAGTTATGCACAGGGAGTTGACAATACCATGAAAAGTAAGATCAGTGAATGCTCAAACATATCCATATCTCCCACAAACAAAATTACAGGTGGTCAAGCACCCAGGATTTCAGGGCTTTGTGTGTTTTTGTGCTTAGCCCTAGTTGTACAATCATTTCTTTTAGTTAAAAATATTTTATATTTTACATATTAATGATTAATATTTAATATGGAAAATTACTCAGAGATATTTATAATTTTGGCATGTGTCCTTTTCAAAATGGTGTGTGCAGAGATTCACCCAACATTTTCCCCTGCGCTATCTTACAACTTATTGGGTCAATTAATAATATTTTTTCATTATAGTTCTGGTGCTATGAAATATTATTTCTGACATGTTTTTGTTTGAGGAGCACACATTATATAGTAATAACTTATTGCTACAGTTTATCATTGGGTTTTTCCATTTTAATGTGGACAAAAAGCTCAGAGTTAAATATTTAGATTAAGAATAGGGTCATTTTAAGTTTTTTCTTACTTGTATGGTTTAAATAAATTTCCACATTGCTCTTTAGAAATGTTGTGTTCTTTTACGTAGTCAACAGTAGTCTATTAGAATGTAATTCCACCACAGCCTCATAAAGTCTTGATATGGTATTATTTATTATCTTTAACAATCTCACAAATGGCATCTTATTATAATAATAATTCTGTGCTATTATGTTAATTTTTATTCAGAAAGATTCATTTGTTTCTCTTCATTTATGAATTACCTAATTATATATTTTCTTCTATTAGGGTACTCACTGTTCTTAGAGTCTTAAATGCATTCTTCCATTTTGGGGCTAGGGAAAACATTGAAATAAATAACGGGGAAAAAAGAACAATGGTAAAAAGGACATAAATCTTAGTTACAGCTCAAAGTATTTTTATAAGTTAAACATAGCTGTATCTCCCAACCCAGATGAACATGTAGGACACTAGCAATACATCACCAGCCACCCTTTCTCATCTTTTATTTATTTATGCCACCAAAGATAACCATTATTCTGAGTTCTATCACCACAGGCAAACTTTTTCAACTTTTGAATTTTATCATAAAATTTTATAATAGCAAATATTATCTGCAAATTTCATCCCATATTTTCTATGGGGTTGGCATAAAACTTTGCTAGAAGTAATCATTCATTCTTTTTTCCCCCTCCACCATGTATAAAAGCATTATTTTATTACTCTTAATTATTTTATTTTTGAACTGACTACAATATACTTACATGTTCTACTATTTACATTTCTATTTATTCTAATTTTAAGGACATGCTTTCATACTTTAAACTATTCTCATATATTACAATTTGTGTTACATTTAAAGAGTTTTGTCTATTATGTTTTGAGGTTGATTATTGTTTTTATGTAACAGAAGTACTGATTTTGATATATTAATTTCACAAAAAAATGTTATATGCCTTCTCTTTTTATTTCTAATAGTTTTCAGGTCATATTCTTGGATTTCTCCAACATGCTATCTTATATTGTAAACAAAAATAATTTTGACTTTATCCTTCTAAATTTGTACATTTTCTCCTCTGGTATAGTTTTCATTTTTTTTTTGGATTGGAAAATGTAATTTATTTAAAAGGTAAGTGAGAGGGAGAGAGATATAGAGAAAGGAGATTCACTTCCCCAAGGTAGGGGAAGGGGTCAAAGCTAGAAAACATAGCATAGTTTTCTTGACTTGAAATGTTTAATATCATTTTAACTTCAATAAGAATTTTTCTGTCAAAGATCTGTTATGCGTGATGATCATGTTTGATTTGAAATATAGCAATTAAAAGTGTATATATATATATATACCTCTTTATGAGTTAAAACAACTCTGGAGTGAATGTTATTTATTAACACAAACTTTTCAGTTCTGTGGAAAATTATCATAATTTTTATACTTAAATAAATCAATCTTGATATAAAGATATTTTCTAATATTGTATTTTACGCACATTCCTAGAATGACCCCACTTGGTTTAGATGAATAAATACTGTGCAACTATATTACAACTGCTTTTCTTGTGTTTGGCATCTTATATTGTTTTTCACAGGCAAAACTGGCTTTGTTTTATCCCCTTTCTTAAACTGACCTTACATTTTCGAGACTCCAAATATTAAATGTGGGATGTTTCCTCCAACTTTAGACTTTAGAATTTTTTTTAAACTTGTCTTTTTTAAAAATCAAGACTTCTCAACATGACCAAGGCTTTAGAATTTTTAACTCACTATGTGATCATATGTACTTTGACATTTTAGTAAAATTCATCTGTCAAACTGCTCTCCCTGGTGCTTTTATGGGGAGAAAAACTTTCACACAATGTTCTAGTCCTTCCATGGTTATTGGTCAATTTGTTTTCTATCTCTTCTGTAGTAAATTATGGACACCTATATTCGCTTAGAATATTCAGCATTTTCAAATTTATTTGAACATTATTTAACAAATTCTAATGTTCCTTTATTCTATACCTAGTCATTTTCAATTTAATTATATGCTTTGATAATGTCCTACCTTTTAATTCATTAATTTTGTTGTAAATTTAATATTTTATTGTTTTGCAATTTTAGATAGTTTTTGCTAATTCATTTACTTCTGTTTTTATCTTTATTAATGCTTTCCTATCTTTTCTTACATTTATTTTTGCCATCTCTATCATTTTTAGCTGGATGCTTAAGTAATTTTCTTTAAAATTTTCTTATCTATAGATGAAAGTGTTAAAGGCATGACTCTTCGTTTGAGCACTTCTTCAGTTATGCTCCACGAATACTGACACAATTTTTCATTCTGTAAAATAGAAATATGCAACTTTAGGTGTTTGTTTTTACTCTGTCAGTAGAAATTTTTTAAAAGAGAGATCTGAGTGTTTTTCTTTTTCTTTTTGGTAAATTCAAAGTGGTTAGAAGTTTTACTAATAATTTATTAACTTGTAATCTCATTGTATTAGGACCGGAGAATATGGTATGTGCTGTTTTTATTTTTATAGAATTTGTTGAAGTATGAAGAACTGTCAGGGTCTCTTTTCATGTTTTCTTGGAATATTAATCAGTGTTCTACAGAGAAACAGAAGCGATAGTATATAGACATAGAGACACAGTTACAGATGATATAGGTATAGAGAATGAGATTTATTATAAGCAACTGGCTCATGCAAATTTGGAAACTTAGAAGTTCCAAAATCTGCAGTTGGCAAGCCAAAGGCCCAAGAGAACTGACAGTCAGTTTAGATTCAGATCAGAATCTGAAGGCCGGAGATTCAGGAGAACTGATAGTGTAAGCTCCAGTCCAGGGGCAGGAGAAGACTGATGTCCGGCCTAAGCAATCAGGAGGAGACGTTTCCTCTAATATAGTCTTTTTGCTCTATTTAGGTCACAATTGATTTTATGAGGTCCACCCACGTTAGGGAGGGCAATCAGCTTTATACAGTCTACTGATTCAAATATTAATCTCATTATAAATTGCTATCAGCTGCATCCAGAATAATGTTTTACCAAATGTCTGAGCATATCATAGCCCCGTCAAGTTGATATGTATACAATTAGCCATCCTAATGGACATAGAAAATGAAAAGGCATTGTTGACATTCAGGCAAAAATATATTTGAAGATGTGTGTGGGGAGAGTAGGCTGTGAAAAGATAAAAGAATTGAGAAAAGAGAATTTTATATTTCTTTATTAATATACAGTATTCTAAATTTTAATAATATTTCCAAAATCTTTACTCATCTGTGTTTACATAGGCAGTAACAGATAGAATTTACATTTCTGTATAATTTTTTTGTTTAATCCTTTGTATTTATGTCTTGTTCACTCCTTTGTATTAGTGGAAACTTTTGGTATGTGAATTCTAATCCCATATATAAGACTTGATCATAATTTTGATTGTAGGTTTTTATTATTATTATACATTTCTCTTTGCTTCATTTTATAATATGTATTGAATTTGACTTTATTAATAGCAGTATTATTGATTTATTTTGATTTACATATGCCAAGTATTTTTTTTCCCCTTAATTTTCTTTTTTTTTTTTTTTTTGAGTTGGAGTCTCACTCTGTCACCCAGACTGGAGTGCAATGGCGGCTCCCAGCCACCGCAGCCTCGACCTGCTGGGTTCAGACGATCCTTCTGCCTCAGCCTTCCAAGTAGCTGGAACTACAGGCGCGCCCTACCATGCCCGGCTAATTTTTTGATTTATTGTAGAGATGAGGTCTCACCAAGTTGCCCAGGTGGGTCTCGAACCCGCGGGCTTGGGCAATCCACTCACCTCAGCCTCCCCAAGTGAGGGATTACAGGCTGAGCCACCGAGCCCGGCTTAATTTTCAACTAATCACACACACACGTGATATAGTAATGGGGTTGTGTCTTCTATTTTTTAAATAAAATATTAGAATCTTTATTTAAAAAATCAAGTGAGTCCCATTTAGAAATATTGATATGTATTTTCAAAATTATTACTGTCATATATCATGTTACTTGCTTCCAGATACTTTTTCTTTTCCTTTTTACAATTTTGGTCAGTAACTTCCAGAGTTTTGTTCCTGCTATGACATGTATCCTCTTTAGTTCAATTAAAATCATTGCATTTTATAGTCATTCTTTGTGATTATTCCTCATTTCATTGAGGATGACTATTTTTGGCATGGAATTCCTTACTATTGCTTTATTGTTTTTCTATAGGGTTAGAGCTAAGAATTGAGATAGAAGTACCTTTATAGGACTGTTTTGAAATGGAAATTGCACTGCTCTTTTTAATGAGCTATTGTAGTGAATGAGGTTGCTGTCTTGATACCACTGTCTTGTAGTGAGTGTCGAATGTGGCTCTGTTCATTAGGTAGGCATGTCCAGTGACTACTGTCAGGACCAGGGGGAAAAAAAGGCAGTTTTAAAAATTGTGAACTGACAAACATATATGTTCATTGATTAAATCACTTATATGCTAGCTATGTAAGGAGCATAAATAAGGGTCATGACATTCAGGAGAAATAAGAAATATTGCAGATCATTTGCAATTAATGTGAATAATCTGTGTTTCTAATTTCATTGCCTATAGACCAGTATAATCAGAGAGAGGGGTTTGATTAAGGGGCTCAATTCTATTTCAAACTCTGCCTTTTATTGACTTTGTAATTTTGACTGAAATGTTTTCTTATGCCTTGACTGCCTTATTTGTAAAATTGAATATTGATGTCATTCCTATGAGCTTGTGAAATTTTGGAAGATTTTTATAAAGTTTTATTCAAACAACTATGAAATCATTCTTTGAATCAATATAAATTCTAGAAAAATATTTTCAAGAAAAAAAATTCAATATGAAAAGAAACTAAGCTTGTAACTAAACTTTTAGTTAGTAATACAGAAAAGGTTATAAAAATATCCATGACATATAATTCAAGTGGGTGTGTTCCAGTTCCACAGTAACTCTTAACTTTGCATTCTCATGACCTCATCTCCTCCCACTAGTATGTTTTTTTTAGTCCACCTGCTAAACTATTTTGCAACTTTGTTCTTGGTTGTTAATCAGTTTAACTAATCTGTAGAGAAGATGAGAAAATTTTGGTGATGATTAATCGCACTCCTCAGATATTGTCACGGACATTTTTCTCAGTATTATTATTTTTTAAATTATCATTTTAAATGTATTATTAATCTTTCTTTCCTCCAGATGACAATAACAAAGCTGGGTGATTATTTAACAAGCAAGCACCACCAGCTGGTACTCCAGGCTGGTGGAAGTTACCATGTGTTACCACTTCATCCTACCATAAATTCTTATAAATGAGAATGCAAAAGGTAAATTAAGTTCATAACTGCCTTTGGATATGAACCATGGAGAAACATCAACATTTTAATGCTATAACCAGCCATCAAGGAGATAGGATTTGAAGTGAAAGATAGAAGAACAATTAAAATACATTAGGTAGCTTAATTAACTTATGCGATTTTCATTATAAGTGTCCCTGAAAGTGCCAAAATGTCACACTCAGAACTTCAATGCAAACAATGCCTCATTATTAATGTTAAAAATTTAGTCTGATTATAAAGATACAGAAGCAATGAAAAAAGATCCACAACAAAAAGATAGCAATATGAATTAAAAAGATTATTTTGGTCCTTTGCATTTTATTTTATGGTTATATTACTGTTCTATTGCTTATCTTAGAACAATTCTGCTTTATATGGACCAGAGAGTAGTTTTTTTTACCTTAATTCTAAAGTGTGGGCTCCATTATTATCTCATAAACGACTCCATTGACTTGCCTCTTCAGGTACTCTACCAAGTATGGTTAATTTTCAATTTGACACTTCAATCATTAAGTGCTTTGCTTATAGTATAAAAAATTCTCACACTATAAAACAAAAATGTAATAAAAATGTTTTCGATATGTTTTAATTTGGAGAAATAATAAAAGCAGACTTTTTTTTCATTCTTCAGTACAGTTTATTGAATCAGAGATAAAGACCACCAATTTGGATTATAGATGAATATTAGCTTGCAGTTTGCTGGGAAGATTAAATGAGGTAAGGTCTCAGACAAGAATGAAATCTTGTTAATAAAACAGAGGTTAACTTTCTTATCTTTTTTTTTTTTTTTTTTACTTTCTCCCTCCTCCAGTAAACTGGGTCTGTACTCCTAGCTCTGATGTAAAGAACTGACCCCTTCGACGGCTCTCTCTTTTGGATTCATGTGACCTCTGTACTGTTCTAAGCAGTAAGAAAAAAGGAAATAGTTATTCTAACTACTGTGTGGCTACTCTCATTCTCCCATTTTTCCCTCTTCTGCTTTGCTCCTGCAAGCCATGCAAATGTGGGTGGCAACAGTACAAAGCAAAAATAGGTGCTCCCTTCATTCTTTCTGCCCTTTGGAGGGAGGTCACACTCCCTTTGAGAGCTCTCTGACAGGTGTGCAGGCAAACATGCATAGGTTTAACCCTCAGCGGGCTCCTTGCACATAACTTTATATTCTAATATTCTATTTTGATGGTCATAATTAGAAAGAAATAAAAAAAATTCTGCTGTGTTGTGATAGCCTCTAACTGAGAGAGAAGGTGAGAGGGCAAAAGTTGATCTGAATGGTGTCATAAAGGAACAGAAAACTGAAGGCTTCTATGGCCAGTCTGACCTTATGGAGATGTTCTGAGTGGTATGAAACACTATCATAAATGAATAATTTAAATTTTCAGTACTCTTTAGCAATTTAAATTATCATCTGAATATTTCAAGTGTGCAGAAACTCTTTTTTCTAAAAGATGAAAACATAAAGTAGATAATTTTATCACGCTAAGTGAGATAAAGCTGACAACTTTGAGAGTTTTTTTTTTTAAAGCATTCAATTACATACTTTTTATTTGGAATTCAAGGAATCATTTTTTTCCTATATAAATCGGTTTATAGAATCTGATTATATTTCCAAATAACCTCTAAAGACCTTTCTAGGACCTGCCATTTCATCTGTCTACTCCTCATTTCATGAACTATTTGACAACTTTACCCTCACAACCTGCCTGTGTGTTTGTCTTGATCCTGTCCCAGATTGAATCCAGCTTTAGCACTTGGGCTTTTTTTCTTGGGCTTACCTAGAACCCCAAGCTTGGAAACTTAGTTTTCATGACTGAGTCTTTGCTTTGCTGCTTTTGCTAAGTCACAGTTCTGATAACATGGCTCCAAGTTCTCTAAGACTTTTAATACCAGTTCTGTAAATGATGCCTTGCTACCAACAATAAGAGTAACATTTACATAATATTGCCTTAAGTTATTTAGAGATATATATATCTTTTCATATAATCATTGCTACCATCCTCTTGAGACTAGGGCAGCTGAAGAAATTGCAACACAGAGTAATTGAATAACTTTTGCAAGATCACAGAACTACGCACTTAGAGTAGGGAGATGAACCTAGGTAGCCCAGATCTTGAGTCAAAGAACACTGTTAATCCCCTAGTGTATTTTTTTCCATCATAAAACTTTTCTAAAGTCCTCGTTTTGGGGTTATCCTTTCTGTCCCCAGCACCACTGGGACACCTACTCACTATATTTTCTAGAATTCTTTGGCACGTCTATACTGATGCTGTCAGTGTGTGCTCACTATAGACTTGCAGTCAGTCAATCCACTTCTCTTCAATTTGGTTCAGAAACTGTGCTGTAAATATATAAAGTTTTAAAAAATCCCTTGCCCCCCTATTTGCTTATTAGTGGTAGAAACTTTGGGGGAACAAAAAAAATGCCAGCGTGGGACAACACTAAGACAACTAAAAACAATGTTTCTTTTAGTAGGGCAGCTGCCCACAACCCCACACTTGGGGAAAACGTAGCCCATAGAACAATACAATTTATTTCTCTTTTTGGATCTCATTAAAATTTAATTATAAAATTATGTTTTTAAAACAATGATACTCTAAAGGACTCCGAAAGATGTGGATTTTTTAAAATAAGATCATTAAGGCAAAACTAAGCCCAGTTGAATTGCTTGAGCTCCTCACTTGTCTAGAGATTGCCTCATACAGCAGGGTAGGAAATAGGGGGCAAAGAGGTTTATATTACTTGGAAAAATAAGGGAATTATTCAGCCAGGTGAGTATAATCATACCAGTGGTCCAAGAAGGTAGAGAGCATCCTATACAAAAACAGGTGCAAAGCTACTGGCATGATAAACTATTAATTTTAGATATCACTCGTTATTTAATTTATTCATTAGTACCACAAAAAGTTTAGAACTCAATAAGATGCCAGGTCTTTTCTAGGTACTTAATAATATTTATAATAATCACGAACTATTTCAATGTCTATATTATCACTATTTTACATAAGCTTTAACTGAAAAGTTCAGAGAGAGAGAATATTTTTACAGCGATATTTAGCTAATGATGGGTTGGTCTGAGATTCAATACACATTTTTCTAAAACAGAGAATATATCGTTACCTGGGTTGAAATGGGTCAAGAGAAAGAGAAATGATGATGGGGCTAAAGAATTAGGCAGGGATCAGATTATGCTTTGAGAAAAACATGATTATGTTTGTACTAAAACAAAAAACAGTAAAAATTCTACCGATTGTGTAAAGAGAGATTGTAGAAGATACAGCCAATTGGTTGTGTGTTGAAATAGTCTAACAAGGGAATGGTGGCTCAAAAACTGAAGTGAGTTCAGAAGACCAGGAATACATATTTAAAAGTAGCATCCACAGGATCTAGTGGCTGATTTTTAGCGTTGATTTAATTCTGTAATCTGAGTAGAGTTGTCAGGGCGTTGAAGCGAAATTATGGTAGTGGCTATATCATCACTCCAGTTTAGAACCCATTTAAGTAGAGGTGACATTTTTGGAGGGAGAACACGAACATTACACACAGAAAGAGAGAGAAGAGAGAGAGTGTTGATCTGAGCTTGAAATATAAACATTTCATTTAAGTCTTGACTTTTTGCTACTGAGCCTGCCTGCCCACACCTGTCCCACAAAGATCGATGCATGTAGTGACCAGGTAGGGGTACTTACCTTCTTTCTGACCTGTGACCTTAGCTAACCTGCTGCTCCTCTGATACCAAAATTAACTTAAATAAAAAAATTGGTTGAGCTACAAAACAAATAGAGCTATAGGATGTAATGACTTTGTTCTATATGTTTTTTTCTATAGAGATAAAGAACATAGTTATCACTTATTGAGCAGTTACCATGTTGAAACAGAGTATTGCCACATTCTAACATTATCTCATTGATACTTCATAAGACACTCACGGGTAGGCAATATTACTTTTCTTATTTTGTGGATAATAAACTGAGGCCTAAAAGAATTTAAATTAATTACCCTAAACAACTAGTAAGTGATAGAGTGAGGCCTCATATAGCTCCATTTGATTTTTTGAAGCCCAAGTGTTTAATCATTAACCTAAATTGCCTCTCTCCTTTTTTTTTTCCTGATTCCTAGTTGGATTATGCAAGATCACATCTCAATCACTAAAATTACAATAAAATTCAAATTTTGCAGAATTTAATTCCAGAACGTTCACATGTGGCCTGTGCATGAAGCTTAGCATAGGTTTGTGTCCTCTCACATTGTTGTATTCCAAAATAGAACAATGCTCTTTCTAAGCCAAATCCCATCAATCTCCACATGTTCCCTACCATGCAATACATGGAGATTTCCACATCCAACACCACTCACTTTACATGTCATCTAATGGTGACGCTTTCCTACACTCTTGCCACAAAAAGGTAGCTTAATTCTACCTCTTTGCAGCTACAGAACTTAGTATAAACCTCTATTATCATGTTTACCTCACTAACATTTGTGTTTCCATGTCTGATTCTCTCCTTAGACTATGCACATCTCAAGGATCTTTCTTTTATTAATTTCTGTTAATAAACATTATGGTGTCAGTCACTGTGTTAATATTTAGTCATATTTATGAAGTCACAGATAAAAATGCTGTATTTGCTGAGAAAGTATGAGATTCCTTTTTACTCTACCGCTTCTCCTTCTGGTGATTTCCAAAATGGTGGTTAAGGCCACCCAGTAGAAGGAACAAAATCCCTGATGGAAGTACTTCTAAGGCAGGTTAAAACAGTTCTCTGGATGGGTACAGTGAAAGGAAAGAAGGGATTCTATTACTGGGTTGTTTTTTCACCAGTAAGTCATTATAAGTCATTTTACATGTAGTAAGTTATTGCATTATCTCTTTTTTTGAGATAATTTTCTAATGGAAGACTAGATAAAAAATGGTTTGAAGATATGAATTATTTTGTGGGGAAGTATTACAATCTGGTGGTGGAAAAATAGATGAGAGTGTAGTGAGGAGAGACCAGAAGTACCCTGAGACTACTTTTTCCTTCCTCTTTGAAATAATTCAATCACTGTATATAATGGAGATGAACAATTTCAAAACATTTTCAAGGCTCTCCCTGGTTTTGACACATTTTGACAGACATTATGTTCTTAATTATTTTCCCAGAGAATAAAACAATAGGTACTGTATTTGGGATCAAACATTAAAGGAAATAAACAGAAATGTAGAAGAAAATTAATGTTTGAAATGCTTTTAAATAGCATATAAGTTTCTTTGGGGGGAAAACATTATATAAGATACAAACCCTTAATATTTTAAAGTATTAAATAATTCAAGACAACAAATACTATACAATTATAGAAATTATAGAAAATAATGAGTATAAATAAATGTATTCAGTCATAATGCCATTAAAAAGGAAAAGGGGATTAAGATATATTGAGAAAAGATGGATTTTAAATTGTAATGCTAAAAGATGAGACATAAGTTACAAAATATTAGCTTTTTGTTGTATTTGGCTTATATTATCAGATTTAAAGGATGTTCATAGCTCAGAGATATTTTTTACAACTTAATATAATGAGAAGAAAATAAAGAGATGCACCCTGAAGCAAAATTCATTATACAAGGAGGTAAATTAGGTCAGGCTGGATGGCAGTTTACAGAGTATGACTACTATAATGCTAACAGGTCAGACTATACAAAAATGTGTATGCTTTTCTTTAAAAAAAATTATAAGGAAAAATGATTAGCCTGCACACATACTGATCATAAGTTACCCTGTAACTCCTACTCATGAATATACAATTGTTTAGTTGATCCCATATAGATGAACCAAAAGAAATAAAATGAATCAAAAGAAATAAAATACAGAAAATAAGATTTCCTTTAAAAAAAAATCTGAAGAGAAAATTGTAGAATTAGGATTCTATATATGTGCATGGAATTAGGAGCCGAGGCCTGGAATCAGGCAACAAGGGACTGAATGTTGTTTGTAATCAGTGATGTCATTATTGACTGAATGTTTGTGTCACCCCCCAAAATTCTTATATTGAAGTCCTAGCCCAAATGTGATGGGGTTAAGAAGTGGGGCTTTCGGGAGGTAATTAATTTAGATGAGGTCCTGAGGGTAGAGCCCCCATGATGGGCTTAGGGCCTTTGTGAGAAAGAGATAACAGAGCGTGTGTGTGTGTGTGTGTGTGTGTGTGTGTGTGTGTGTGTGTGTGTGTGTGTGTGTGTGTGTCTCTCTCTCTCTCTCCTGAAACACAACTATGTTAACACCCTGATCTCAGACTTCTCACACTTCAGAACTACGAGAAATAAAAGTTTCCTCTTTAAGCCTCCCAGTCTATATTATGTTGTAGCAGCCTAAGACATGTAGGTTTATGGAACTAAAACAAACGTCAGTAAATAATTGTTTTCCTAAAGAGAAGAGGGGGCCATAAAAGGCGATGTCACTCTCTGCATTGTCTTGGTGGCAATGAGTCATTGTCTTGGTGAAAGCCAACCTGCTCTTAAAGATGGTGATAGTATCCATGTAAATTGTCCTTGTAAGCAGCTAGATAATGCCTTTCGGGTGATTCTAAAAGAGCCACCAGGGACACATGTTTGTAGCTTAATTAACAAAATAGATTCCCCATGAAAAAGACATAAAAAATTTTAAGCTCAGATCTTAAAGCAATTATTAGATGTTTAACTAATGCGAAAAGGATCAGAAGAAAAAATTTGGACATTTATTATATTTTTAAATTACTTTTAGAATATTCTCTCAACACTATAAAAGTTTGAATGATTCTAAGAACTTAACTGTAGACCTATTACATTCCCTAGTGAAACTAGGATATTTCTACACGGACTTGAAAAAATATATTTTTCTTTACTTTTGAGCAGCGTTAAACATTTCCCCTAAGGACTTTTAGCAACAGTAGAACATTATTTTTAAATTAACTTTTTCATTAAATGCTTGTTTCCCTTGAAAAGGGAGCAGCTGTTGGTGCTGGCAGACATCCCCCCCCCATTCTATGAGTGTAAATCAAAAACAATTTGTTTTGCGAATAATCTACAGTATGACAATTTGTCTACAAATATGTCACTGCCTGTTTACTTCAGTGTGTGTCAATTGGATTTAGCCCCTTATTTGCAGAGAAGAGAGTAAGGCAATCTTGACAGCATCCCTGCCTGCTGGCCTGGCACTGCAGCCTCTACCTCAACTTCCTGTTGCCACTGAGAACCACAGGGAGTAAGAAGCCACACACTGTGCAGAGTGTGGGCTTAGCAGGACTAGGCCAGCAACAAAATTAGAGACCTGGGCTCTCACTGAGAGAGTGGAGAGCTGTTCACACAGAGGCAGATCTTTCTGTACAGCACTTTGATTAAGTCTAGGAAGAACCTTAATAGACTGCCATTTACTAGAAAGGAACCTTTTAGAGACAAGTGTTGGGGGGATGGAGTTCGTTTTTTTTTTTTTTTTCCCCTCTGTCAGCTCCCTCTATACTGAACAGCTGATGCTTGCATTAAAGGAAGATCCAATAAAAAGCTTATTCAGCGTTTACCAGATTTCCAGGAAGAAAAAAAAAAATTGTTAGCTTTAGCTTACTTATATATAAGTATATCCTTCTATATGTCAGCTTATATCACCCGGTGTGATGTATGATTCACTCCATGTATTTAGTATTATAATGAACAAATCTCCAAGCCACAGCTGGCCACAGAACTCTCCTTTCACAGAGGGACTTGCAAGCCTTGCATATATTCACAATATTGACCTGAGCTAGTGAACTCAAGAACCACGTTAGATTATTTCTATGGTCTGTGGATTACTCAGATAGATCCTAATACTGTTATTTTGTGACAAATGATAAATGTTCCCTTTCATTGCACTCAGCAGCAGCATTAGTGTTATGGTAACTGAATTACTAATCTCTATCCCTTTTCCAAATGTTTGTTCTTTTTTATGTGTGTGTGTGTGTGTGTGTGTATACATATATATATATCTCTACATATTTTTTTCCCCCAAAACTGAGATGTAGGAAGGAAATGGCAAATCCAACAGAGAAATGATTAAAGGGCAAAACTTAGAAAAGGGCATGTATCCATTTGCTGCATGAATACACATTATAGAAACTTATTTATGAACAGATTTTGATGAATTTTGAAAATAAATTTCAAAACCAAGGGCAATCCAAAGATACTTGCTTCAAGCCTCAAGTAGGAAAGATGGTAAAATTCTGAGTGAAAAGGCACATGGCATGTATTTTACACCAAGACTGTTACACATAAAGTATGATTTTATGTAGACAAAGGGGATGAAAGAAGTTAATACTACTTACTTCTTTAAAATTGGTTATGAAATTCCAGGTTCCACACTATACAGATTTTTTTTTTCATGAACTACCTACTCTGACTGGTTTTTGTTCAGATCCCAACAGTAGGAAAACGATCATGCAAATAGACCCAAATTGGGGAAAAAAGTATATCTTTCTGTTACAGCCATAATGACTACCTTAAAATGGCTTAAAAGAGATTGTGACTGTATGGAGAAAGGGTAAAGAAATCTCCTTTTTAAAATATGCAACTATCCTTTTGGAATCTGCAGTGATAGATGCACATTACTGCCTTAGCCTTTCCAAGAATGCTGAAGTCTTAACTGGCAGTGGGGGAAGCTGAGAAACACGTTTACACCACAGAACCACTAAAGGATGTACAGATTGGCAGCACTGAAAGCTTCTTGAATTAGTGATGCAGGGAAGACTGTTTGAAAGACATCGAAGAAGCGGTTAGAATTCCTCCCTCTCCACGCCTTCATGCGGCTCTGTGAACACTTGTGCTGGGGGACACTGTGATGCAAGGCCTGACTGCTCTTCAAAGAAGGGCTTGTTTACCCAGCTGCTGTAAGTACTGCCTCAGACAGACTTCCGGGGTCAGCCCCCTCAGGAATTGCTTCAGCTACAGAAAGCCATCTCAGCGAGGTTGCACTCATTCCCAGGGTGGCCTCCATCTAATGACTAATCAATGCAGGAGGATAAGGCCTATCCCAGTCCAACTAGGGACAGCTCTGAAGGACTGTTCTAGTTCCAGATCTCTCTGTGCGGTCAGCCAAGTGTAACTCTGGGCCTACATTACGGCTACACCAACACAATTTCTCCCTCTCCCTTCCACAGGGCTTGACCCCAAAAGAATGCTTCTAATTGAAAGAAGAGTAAGCAAGAAGCCAGTTAGGCAGGGAGATTTGGGTGGGTCTTTACTAGGACTCCATTTTACCCGGAGAAACAGCTGCAAGCTGCTAACTCAGAGCACAAGCCACACCCATTCCCTTTTCCTGCTGGTTTTCTCTCTTTTTCATGCACCTTTTCCTAATTGGCCAGCCACCTTTTTTAGTCCTTACTACTAACCAATTAGGTTAGTATGTTTTCAGTCCCTACTACCAACCCACTGGCACCACCCGAGTACTATGTAAACCACCGCTGGGTCTCAGCCATCACTTGGTCTTTTTGGTCCCGGTAACCCTCTTGGGTGGGGTGAGGGGGGATCCGGCAACCCACTTGGAGCAAACCCCTTGGGCCCCTTCTCAGGACCCCAAGTCCCTCTCACTTTGAGAGCTGTCAACATTTGCTTTTCTAAATAAACTCTGACTTGCTTGCCCTTTGGTGTTCTTGATCCTTCATTTTCTTGGTCATGATACAAGAACCTAGGATTCATTGAGGCGGAGCTGTAACCGTTCCTGACCAGGAAAGGAATTCTCCAAGCAAGAGCCATAAATAGAGGAGCTAAGAGCTGTAACACTCCTTGGGGCTCCACATCTGTTGGGCACTTCTGAGTTCCAGGGTGCCATAATGTTCTAGGTCACCATATGGGTCTCAGGGTGCCATTGTGCTCTTCAACCCATCCTGGGACCCAGGCTGGCAGTGCAGCCCTGTCACAACTACTCATCTTACTTGGAAAGTTTTATGTAAAACAGTACACTCTTTCTATTTTTAGGTTTATACTACAACTTCTGCTCTTCCCTTTCCCGACCTCCACACTCTTACTTAACTGGTAGGGGTCCTGAGTCTACAGGACATGTAGGACACATTGCTGAGGCCCTGGAGATGCTGGTGGTTTCCATGTTGAGAGGCATCTGGGACAGGTTGGAGCACTCTCCAACCCATTGCTCAGAAAAAGAGGCTTATTCCAAATTATACCATGAGCCAGTGCATTGACTACTTAAGCAGGGACTTTATTTACCTTCCTCAGCACCTTATCACTTCTTGCTTTCTCAGAAACAACCATTCCCATAGCTTGGAAAAAGCTCAAGTGTTACCTGGAATTTGTATATTTTTTAAAATGCTATTGTTATTTTTTCTTTAATTCTTCTTTCTTCACCTGGCCACATTGTGCCTTCCCTAGACATGGAATTTATTGAAAGGAGCAACTTTGGGGACTGGAATCCCAGCTCTGATTTGAGAAGCCTTTCTTCTGTAGGAATTCAATAATAGTTCTAACAAAAACTCAAACCTTAGCTGTTGGCGCCCGGCCACGGAGGCTTGCTGAACCTTAGAAATCAGGAAAGCCAAAGACCCCGAGACTGTTAGGACATGTTCGGGAGCTGTTGACGCCATTACCTTCCCCTCTAATATTTAGCATATTTAGCCAGAAATAACTCTGATGATCTAAGCTCTGAAACTACAGCAGGCATGGCTGACTGTGAAAGCTCACTGTTTCTGTTTCTCACAAACTGCAG
>CAUYQG010276668.1:0-16855 GCA_963574415.1 Tarsius wallacei | reverse complement strand
CCTTATAGTAAACTTTAAAGTCTGGAAGTGTGATACCTCCTGCTTTGTTTGTTTTGCTAAAAATTGTTTTTGACTATTTGTGGTCATTTGTGTTTCCATGTGAGTTTCTGTATTGTCATTTCCAGGTCTGAGAAGAATGATGTTGGGAATTTAATGGGTATTGCATTGAATCTGTAGATTGCCTTTGGTAGGATGGACATCTTAACAATGTTGGTTCTTTCTATCTATGAGCATGAAGTATTTTTCCATTTGTTTGTGTCTTCTTAGATTATTTGAGCAGTGTTTTGTAGTTCTCATTGTAAAGGCCTTTCAATTTTCTGGTTAGCAAGGTCTTTCTTTCTTTCTTTCTTTCTTTCTTTTTTGTGGCTATTGTTAATGGAATTGTGCTTTTTATTTGGTTCTCTTCCTGCTAGTTGTTGGTGTATAAGGATACTACTAATTTTGCACATTTATTTTGTACCCTGAGACTTTGCCAAAATCCTTTATCAGTGCAAACACGTTCTTGACAGATTCTCTTGGATTTTCGAGATATAGGATCATATCATCAGCAAAGAGGGATAACTTAACTTTCTCTTTTCTTATTTGGATACCCTTGATTTCCTTCTCTTAACTCAGGTTTTAAAGTGAGAAGGGAAGAAAAAGATTTCATTTTATTTTATTCAATGGTTCTTAATCATTTAATTCTCACTTCCCCAACATAACAACATACAAGCGCAAACAGAAACCTGCTTTCATGTATCTCTGCTCTTTCTCCCTGCTATCATTACTTTTATTCTTTTCTCATTGGGTCTATAGAGGCTGATGGCAGAGTAGAGAGGGAGATGCGAGCTATTCAATATTTCCTAATGTCAGCTTCTTAAGCCTGGCTCCAATATAGATGCTTTCATCTCAAAATGGCTAAACATACATACACACATACATACACACACACGCAGACATGTGTGCACACACACACACACTCATACATTTTAACAATTCTTCCTTTTAGAATTTTGCTTAGACTATAGAGAAAACACAATTTACTTTAAAAACCTGATATCTATTTATTGTCTCTTTTACCTACCACAATATGAATCATAAAAATGGAGGTGACTGCTTTGGTGAAAAGTATATGACAAACATCTATTATTAAAACATCATCTGATTTTCTCATCAAAAACCTGAATACAATAATGTGTAGCTGAGAAAATAGACAAAATAAGGACACAATTTTTTTATTTGTTTACAAATAAAAAGGTAAGCAAAAAGGGAAAGCTTATTTTTAACCAACAGACCCCAATCTCATAAAAAAAAAATTTAAGTAGCCCTTCTTATTTTAAGGACAAAATACACTATTTCATCTTTTCTTCCTAATTTCAAAATACCCATGGTCTCATTAGTTCTGTTTTTGGTGTTCTATTTTTGGAGCTGTGATGAAAGCTATTTCACATCCCTAAGAAGTGGTAGTGCAGAAATAACGGGATCTCTGCACCCCAGATAATTTAAAATGGAAATCCCAGTGGCAGTTCTGAGAGTGATAAAGAGAAGTCATATGCACAGACATACTTTCTTGAGCCCCAGCAAACTTTTCAGAGTCTTGAAAAGCACTGAAAGTAGAATTTTCTCTGGTAAAGCTATGATACAGTTTAACTCCATCTAATTTTATTCTAAGCCAGCATAGAGGAAACCATGAAAGAATATGGATCTACCAGATTCTGACAGTTCCTTGTAATTCTGACGTACTGACCTTAGATAAATGACTTCATCTACCTTAAAACTAACGTTTAACTTATTTTAAATATATTCCCATAGTAAAAGACATAAGGATGAATCTCACTAATGGCTTCTGAGGGCTTCATTACCCTGAAGACTGTTCCAGAATCCTTGTCAGCAGCAATTATCTCATGTCACAGCTGATATCAACACAGAGGACAGAGGGAGGCGACCTGAGGATTCCCGTAACATCACTGCTCTGAGGAACGAGGCACTCGAGTCACAGTTCAGCATCCGCTGGATTTTCTAGGTAAAGTAACCAGAGGTTTCAGGCAGGAATGGGAGCATAGACAGAGGAACTGGAAACATTTTAAAGAAATTCTTATTTATCATTTTTAATCCCTTGAAATAACTCCACATCACCATTGCAGAATCCTTCTGGGGCATCCATTGTCCTAAGCTATTCCTCCTAAAGTCCTGGCATTCCATGACTCTTCGTGTCTGTCCAGATACCTCAGTCTCCACTCTGTCCTTGTTCTTCCTTCCCAATACCTCAGGTCTGACTTCCCACATTTATGTGCAACTTACACATCATAAGTCCTATATTAAAATACAAATACATCCATATTTCTTTCCCTAAGTATATTCATAGCTATCAACTTGCTAATATTCCTTGAAGGTAGGGTCCTCATTTCATCTATTCATTTTATCCCCAGTATGTAGCACAGTATGTGACAATCACTACTCAATAAATATAACACTGAAGAAATGTATTAATTAAGTAATTTTCAAATATGCCAAGGATAATGAAAACCTCTGAAGGCCTTGCGTTATTGGGAGGCCAACTTATTCCTCCAGCCATCCAGTGATAATGCCCTGAATCAGCCTAGTGGGATTTGGAACAAAAGAAGAGATTTAAGATATAGCTTTGATTATTACTTGATGACTTGGTTTATGAGAAGGAAAAGAAATGGCTCAGAATAGAGATGGTATCACTCTGAGCTTTGAATGTTGAGAGAATAAAAATAGGATACCCAGAGTGTGAATAATTGAATTAAACCTGACACTATTCAAAACCACATCACGTAGTTTTGCCATTTGTATCCTAAATTACACATTGGTCCACTAGGAATGTACTCTGTTGAAATGTCCTCTGTTGCACACAATTTCTCACTAGATTTTTCTCTTTGGGTTCAGGAGCTCACTGAAGTTCAGCTTAGGAAGCTGCCCAGCTCTCTGCAAAGAGCTAGTAGGTGTGTAGCAAAGCTCTGTGCAGCAAAAGGGTTGAAACTATGAGAAGGCTTGATAATGGCTGACCTAGAAGAGTCAGCCATTAGTCCCATAAACATGGCAGATTTTGGAACCTAGACCTGGAATTCACAGAGAAGAACTGAGATAAATGTAATGATCCTAATATTTTCTTTCCTTCTCTGACCTATATAATAGCCGCTGGCAAACACACGCATGAAATGATTCTTCCACAAGCACAACTGCTATTATGGTTGCTACCTGCCCCCAATAAAACAAATCAACTTCAAAGACATGAGTCTATCAATAGCACACCCATCTTCACCCATGTGATATTGTATATGCTCATAAATATGGGTCAGTTCTAACTCTTAATCAAAGATAAAAGCAAATAGGAAAGAAAAGCATCAGATTTTGCAGACTTTGACTTCAGATCAGCACATAGATTATTTTGTGGAAGGCATGGGTTAAGAGTTCTCCTTTTATCTCCTTCTTTAGTCTGACTAGATACCTTCTTCAAAGAACGCGGTAACATGCATCTCAAGCTTTTCTCTTATCCTACTTCCAGAGTAAATGGAAAGCTGGGTTAGTGCTAAATTGACTCAAATTTAGGCTCCAGTCAAATAGAACAGTTACCTTTCTTGAAAACTTAATTTTTAAAGCAGCAGGTTCTCGGGCAAGACTGCTTTATTCCAAAGTGGATTTCTTCATATAGGTCTTGTGTTTAGTCACCAATTATTTGTTCAGAAAATGTTGATTTGTGAAAAATCATAATTAATGTCATATATTTCACAGACACGTAAGTTTGTCTTTTTAAAATTTTGTTATGAAGTTGTGAGGTAAAAGTTAGGATTAGGTACATACATAATGTATGTGCAGGTGAAGTTTAGGCCTCCGACTGGTCTTCACTTCCTGTGTTTTAGGATCAGATACCCTTTGTGTTGTTTCTCGCCCTTGCCCTTCCTCCCTCTTCTGGCACTGTCCCACAATTGCTGATCCCTTCCTTATGCTAGCAAGATTAATGTCCAGGTCCCACTTATGAGGGTTAACATGTGGTATTCAGTTATTTGTTTCTGTTGTAGATTGCTAAGAATGGTTGTCTCCAATTCCATTGAATTTGCTGAGAAGTCGATGAGTTTGTATTTCTTTATGGATACATAATAATCCATAGTGTATGTGGACCACTATCCAGTCTACTTTCAATGGGGAGTAGAGTTTGTTCTATGTTCCTGCTCTTGTGAATAGTGTGGCAATTAACATGTGTGTACAGGTGACTTTTTTGTAGAATGATTTGTGTTCCTCTGGGTATATTCCCAGGAGGGGGATTGCTGGACTGTATGGAAGGTCAGTTTCTAGTTCCTCTAGATATTGCCGCATTATCATCCATGGAGGTTTGACTAGTTTGTACTCCCACCAACAGTGTAGAAATATCCCTTTTTCTCCACACCCACACCAGCATCTATTGTTTTTTGATTTATTAATGATGGCCATTCTTACAAGGGTAAAGTGGTATCTCAGAGTGTTTTTGATTTGCATTTCTCTAATGATTAGTGAAGCTGAGCATTTTTTCACGTATCTGTTGACTGCTCATATGTGTTCTTTTGAGAAGTGTCTACTCATGTCCTCTGCCAATTTTTTAATAGGGCTGTTTGAGACATGAATAGACACTTATCAAAAGTAGACATATGAATAGCCAACAGACACATAAAAAAATGCTCAGCTTCACTAATCATCAGAGAACTACAAATCAAAACCACATTGAGACACCACCTAACTCCAGTAAGAATGACCATCATTGTTAAAACAAAAAACAACAGATGTTGGCAAGGATGCAGAGGAAAGGGAATACTTCTACACTGTTGGTGGGAATGCAAACCAGTTCATCCTCTATGGAAAACAGTGTGGTGATTCCTAAAATAACTAGAAATTGACCTTCTATATGACCCACTAATCTCCTTTCTTGGAGTATACATGGAGGAACTTAAATCACTCTACAAAAATGATACCTGTACATGCGTGTTTGTTGCAGCTCTATTCACAATAGCTAAAACATGGAACCAACCATGCTGCCCATCAAAACTGGACCAGCTTTTAAAAATGTGGTACATATGCACCATGGAATATTGTGGAGCCATAAAGAAGAACAAAATTATGGACTTTGTAGCAACTTGGATGGATTTAAAGTCTATCATACTCAGTGACCTATCACAGAAGCAAAGAACTGAGTACCTCATGTTCTCACTCATAAGTGGACCCTGAACATTTACCATAATACAATAAGAAAGGGATTAGCAGTAGTAGGACACTACCAGGGGAAGGAGGTAGGGCACATAACAATCAATAAAGGTATCTGATCTCAAACCAGGTGAAGTTGGGACCAAAGGGAGGTCCAAACTTTACCTGTACAATGAACACTTGTATACCTAATTCTGAATTGCATCCCACATCTTTAAAACAAAACAAAACAAAACATAAATTTAGGGCTGTTTGTTTGGTTTTTCCTTTCAGCTTGTTTTAATTCCTTGTAAATTATGGGTGTTAGGCCTTTGTCAGATACACAGTTAGCAAATATTTTTCCCTTCCTGTTAATTGTCTCCTCTCTCTCGATGATTTCTTTTGCTGTGCAAAAACTTTTCAGTTTGATGAGGTCCAAATTGTCTAGCTTAGCTTTTGTGGCATACGCTTTTGGGGATTTGATCAAGAACTGGTTACCTACTCCAATGTGCATAAGGGTGTCTTCTGCATTTTCTTCTAAGTTGCTTATAGTTTGAGGCTTTATGTTTGGGTCTTTGATCCATTTAGAGTTGATTTTTGTATATGGTGATAGGTAGAGTTCCTGTTTTATTCTTCTGCATGTGGTCAGCTAGTTTTCCCAGCACCATTTGCTAAGTAAGGTCTCCTTTCCCCAGTGGCTTTTATTTATGGCTTGTCAAAGATAAGTTGGTTGGGAGGTCAACTTTTTGCATCTGGAATCTCTGTCCTGTTCCATTGGTCTATATTCCTAGTCTTGTATCAGTATCAGGCTGTTTTGATTATTGTGTCCAATAGCAAAGTTTAAAGTTGGAAGTGTGATACCTCCCACTTTTTTCCTTTTGCTGAGTATTGTTTTGGCAATTCATGCTTTTTTTCATTTCTATATGAATTTCTGTATTGCTGTTTCCAGGTCTGAGAAGAATGGTGTCAGTAATTTGATGTGTACTGTGTTGAATCTGTAGTTTGCTTGGGTAGGATGGACATCTTGACAATATTGATTCTTCCAATCCATAAGCATGGAATTTTTTTTTGCATTTGTTTGTGTCCTCTTTGATTTATTTTAGCAGTGTTTTGTAGTTCTCATTGTACAGGTCATTCACTTCTCTGGTTAGGAAGATGCCTTCTGTGTATGGCTATTATAAATGAGACTGTGCTTTTTATTTAGTCCTCTGCCTGTTTGTTCTGGTGTGTAGAAATAAGAAAACAAAATAGTGTCCTAAGAGCCCCATGACAGAAGTAAACTCTCATATTTCAACAATCAGCCTTAATGTGAATGGACTAAATGCACCACTGAAAAGACATAGAGTAGCAAACTGGATAAAAAATCATGATCCAACAATCTGCTGCCTCCAGGAAATCCATCTCACTACAAAGGACACCTACAGACTCAAAATTGGAGGTTGTAAAATGGACTTTCAGGTGAATGGATGACACAAGAAGGCAGGAGTATCTCTTCTAATGTCAGAAAAAGGATACAGAAAGAAACTACATATTGATAAAAGGTTCAATCTACCAGCAAGAAACATTCATCCTAAACATATATGCACTCAATGCAGGAGCACCAGGCTTTATAAATCAACTGCTAAGTAAACTAAAAGAGAACATTGGCTCACACACAATCATAACTGGAGACTTACACAACCCTAGGTAGAACATCAAGCCAAAAAATCAGTGAGGAGATCCAGAACCTCAACTCAATACTCAACCAAATTGTCCTAATAGTCATCTGCAGAACACTTTACCCGACAACTACAGAATATACATTTTACTTCACAGCATATGGAACATAAACCAAGATAGACCACATTCTTGGACACAAATCAAATATAAGCAAATTCCAAAAAAAAAAGAAATAATACCATGCATCATCTCAGATCACAGTGGAACAAAAATAAATATCACTATCAACAAGATTTCCCTCCAAACACACAAAGACCTGGACACTAAACAACATACTGCTGAATGAATGACTCCTGGGTCAACAAGGAAATCAAGACAGAAGTTAAAAGATTGCTGAAAGGAGAGGGGATTCCAAGATGGTAACAGAGGCAGAGTGCATGAGTCTCCACATAAATGAACAGGTAAAGAGACCAATATTCACCCTAGGGTGTCAGCAAAAGTTGTGCAAATGTCTGATTGAGTGGATACATGGAAAGGAGAGGACCAAGATCTACTGCTTAGGCAGTTGCCCGTATGGCTGCGCAGGCCTCAGTGCACTCTTTGGCCTAGAGGCAGGCACCATCTCTGTTGCACCCACCCAGAAAGGGAAAAAAAAAAAAAAAGAATTAAAACGCTGAATATCACCTGCAACAGGTACAGTCTGCCGCTGCAGCCTTCATCCCAGGTCAGACACCAGCAACCCGAAACTGTGAGATAATACACCAGAGTAACCTGACCAGAGTCCCATCTGAGGAGACCCAGATGCCCCATCCACCAACTGAAGCATTTGCTAGCTGCCATAGCAGTCTGCAGAAGAACCGAGTCCTAGATCACAAGTACAATGGCAGCGAGTTTTAAAGTGACCCACCACCCTTTTTCCAGTGATCCATGAGATATGTGACTCAGGTGGGCAACTTTCTGAGTAACATGCATGGAGAGACCTGAACATAAGTGGATCAGTTGGGGGCAGTGTGCAGCCTTCCCCCAACTCCATGGGATAAACAGGAGTTTAGATTTGAAACATTTGTGGTCTGCACTGCAATCTAAGAACCCAGTCTCCGCTCACAGTGAATGAGTAGGGGTGAATTTTAAAGTGACCCCACACACTTTCCCCAGTGATTTGTGAGACTTGTGACTCAGGCAGGCAACATTAGGATCAGCACACATGGAGAAGGCTAAACATAGGTGGGTCAGCCAGAGACACTTTCCAGTCTCTTCACAATCACTAGGGGTGAACAGAGGGACAGATTTAAAAGTTGGAAGCTCCTTCCTTCTGAAACTCCTCCCTTTTGAGAGAAGCAGTGCTTGGGTCATTCCTACAAGAAATCTGAAGTCTTGAAACTGCTGAAAGAGGGTGCTCAAGAATTACATAAGTTTTGTTCTTGTTGTTGTTTGGAATTTTTGTTTGTTGTTTGATTGTTTTTGATTTTTTTGTATCTGCATGACTCTACCTAATTTTTTCAAAAATATAGCTTGTTGAAAGTGGGCATTTCATTCTTTTTTTACCCCTTTTCCTTCTTCTTTCTTTCCAATAAGGCTATATATGAGTATGAAAATTTCCTCATATTATTGGTTTTAGCTTCCTGGGAGGGGGGTTGTTTGTTTGTTTACATGCTGTTTGCTTTTTTTTTTCTTTGTTTTTTTTTTAATTTTGTTTTGTTTTAGTCACTGTTTTTGTTTGCTTTTTTTCTCCCTCTTTCTCTCTCTCTCTCTCTCTCTCTCTCTCTCTCTCTCTCTCTCTCTCTCTTTGTTTATTTCCCTGTTTGTCAGTTTGTATCTTTTTCCTTCTCTCCTTTGTTCTCTCCATTGTCATCCCCTCCACATTCTCTTTTTATTAACTCTTTCCTTTCCTTTATGTTATTTTGTACCCAGGGAAGATACATATGCTCCCACTGTATGGATATATTGTAAGGTGGTGGGAAGTAGACCTCTGGGGGTCCACACACCAATCAGCAAACACTGTGATTGTCAGACAGACAGCTCTTGAATCTTAGCAGTGCCTAACACACCTCATTCAACTTGAAAATCTGCAAGGGAGTAACATAACTCCCCTGCTCCAACCCAGTTCCAAAAATTGAACTAGTCCAGAGGCTTTTTCAAGGGAGAATAGAGGGTTGAGCAAAAAGAAGTGAAAACTACTCCCTTTCTCACTGAGCAATGAAAGTAAAGAAAAAATAAAAAACCACTACAAATCATAAAAAACCAAAGAAGAACCACAGGCACCACACAAAGTCCAAAGAGGATAGTTTACGAGTATACAGAGTTTGGAACTCAAAAAATGAAGAGCACCCAGACTGACTGGTCTCAGACTACAAATGCAGAGATCAAAGAATGGATGGAGAAGATGAATAAGAACCAAGAAAAGCAAGATGAAAACATTAACGAACTAATGGCTGAGATGCAAACTATAAAGAATGCAGTAAATGAAATAAATAATAAGCTGACAAGCATGAAAGCAGAATTAACCAGGCAGAAGAAAGAATCTCAGAACTTGAAGACCAAAATCTGGAACTAACCCAATCTGTTAAAAACATAGAAAGTAAACTTAAAAAGATGGAACAAAGCCTTCAGGAAATGTACGGCTATATTAAGAGACCAAACCTAAGACTGATAGGTATTCCTGAAGCAGACAAAAAGAATGCGAGCAGCCTGGAACAAACATTCCAGGAGGTCATTCAAGAAAACTTCCCATATCTCATCAGAGACATGACAATCCTAATACAAGAAATACAGAGAACCCCTGCAAGCCATCAAATAAGAAGTCCAACTCCTAGACACAAATAATTCGCTTACACAAAGTAGGTACAAAAGAAAACAAGACCACCAAAACCCTAACTTCAGCAGAGGAATCCAGATTACCAAAGTAATTTGTACCCCACATTTTAAAAATAAAATAATTTAAAAACATAAAATAAAAAAAAAAGATTCCTGAAAACAAATGAAAACAAAGACAAAAATTGAGACACATTTATAGCTCTGCACATACACATCAAGAAATCGAAAGATCACAAGAAAATGATCCTAATGGCCTAATGTCACACCTAAAGGAGCCAGAAGGAAAGAGACCAACACTCTAATTCTAGCGGAAGGATCCAGGTCACAAAAATAAAGTGGCAGCTGCAGGGCATAAAGACAAAAATATCATAGAAAAAAAATTAACAACATAAAAGCTGATTCTTTGAGAGGATAAATAATATCAGTGAACCCTTAGCCAGTAGAATTTTACAAAAAATACAAGGAGAAGCTGATACCAATCTTGTTGGAAGTCTTCTGGGTAATCGAAAAAGATGGATCTCTCCCCAAATCATTTTATGAAGCTAAAAGCTTTGATACCCAAAAGTAGTAAAGACTCAACAAGGAAAGAGAATTACAAGCCAATCTGCTTGATGAACATAGATGTAAAAATTCTCAATAAGATCCTAGCAAAATGGGCTGTTTGGTTTTTTTTCTTTTTGGCATGTTTGAATTCCTTGTAGATCCTAGATGTTAGGCCTTTGTCAAATAATTTTTACCATTCTGTGGGCTGTCTCCCCATTCTCTTGATGGTTTATTTTGCTTTGCAAAAGCTTTTCAGTTTGATGAGGTCCCACTAGTCTATCTTATCTCTTACAGCATGGACATTTGGGGTTTTGATTAGGAAATGGTTGCCAGTTCCAATTTCTGTAAGGGTGTCTCCTGCAATTTCTAAGGTTCTTATAGTTTGAGGTGTTACACTGAGGTCTTTGATTAATTTAGAGTTGATTTTTGTATATGTGATAAGTAGGGTCCTGTTTCGATCTTCTGCATGTGGTCAGTTTTCCCAGCACCATTTACTGAATAGGTTTTCCTCTTTCCAGCGGCTGGTGGTGGAGGCTTTGTTGAAGATGAATTGGTTGAGAAATTGAGGTTTTGCTTCTGGAATCTCTATCCTGTTCCATTGGTCTATATGCCTGCTCTTGTACCAATACCAGGCTCTTTTGATGATTGTAACCTTAAAGTTTAAAGTCTGGAAGTGTGATAACCTCCCACATTTTTGCTGAGGATTGTTTTGGCTATTTGTGGTTGTTTATGTTTCCATGTGAACTTCTGTATTGTCATTTCCAGGTCAGAGAAGAATGATGCTGGTAATTCAATGGGTATTGTGTTAAATCTAATCAAATCCAACAATACGTCTTAAGAATCATCCACCATGACCAAGTAGACTTCATTCCTGAGATGCAGGGCTGTTTCAACATTTGCAAGACCATAAATGTAATTCACTAGCTTAACAGATATAAAAGCAAGAACCACATGATTATATCATTGGATACAGAAAAAACTTTCAACAAAATGCAGCATCCATTCTTGATAAAAACACTTGAACTCCTAGGCATAGAGGGAACATTTTTTCAAAACAGTAAGAACCATCTATGATAAACCCACAGCTAACATATTGCTCAATGAACAGAAGTTAGAAACATTTGCCTGGAAAACAGGAACAAAACAAAGTTATCCACTCTCACTCCTCCTGTTCAATATACTGTTGAAAGTCCTTGCTAGAGCAATCAGGCAAGAGAAGGAAATCAGGGATATCAAAACAGGAAAGGAGGAAGTTAAACTATCCCTCTTTGCAGACAATATAATCCTATACCTTGAAAATCCAAGGTAGTCTGTCAAAAACCTCCTCGCACTGATAAATGACCTTGGCAAAGTTTCAGGGTACAAAATCAACATACTTAAGTTTATCTTAAGATGGTTTACAGAAAAAGATTCATCTCTCTCTTTCATATATACATATTTCTATAAGAACTCATATACAAAACACATTCCTCCTCATGCCTTTAAAGCACAATACCAGGAGTAGATCAAAATACTGTTGTAGAGGGAATAGATGTAACGAGTTCTAGTCTAATATAATGATGTTGATTATTAAAACAAATTATTTTCAGGTGGATTCCTTAATGTGTATTACCTTATTAGGGAAAGCATGCCTGCTTTTCAAAAGAGACATACTTCTGGTGCTAAACTTTAGCATAATCACTGATGAAAGTCTCATAATGACCACGTCATGTTGTGCATGCCATTAAAGAAGGTGAGAGAAAACTAAATGATAGAAGGAATTTGGAAGTGAGGGAGACCTGAGTTATTAAACTTGAGATTGATGAAGGACTTGCCATATTATTACAATAATATTTCTTCTTCACCATTCACATTCCCTTTTTTAATCCAGAAATGTTCAGTGCTGAATATAAAATAGTGTGTCAATGAGTAAGTTTAGTTCTGAGTAACTAAAAAAATTATAGAAGAACAAATGTAGCCAGAGGGTTTTGTGATTGTACTTTCCCTTCTCAGCAAGGAACCCATGTTGAATGTCCTTCCTTTTTTCCCCATAAGGGATCATGAATGATTTAAAACTTAGTAATAAAAAAATCAATTATAAAACATTGAAAGAAGAAATATTGGCTAATAATTACTTGGCAACTAGTGACAAAAAATATATCAAGTTCTTTATTTCACCCTCATCCACTTCCCACCTATGTATATTTCTCTGAATGGGTTACAAATTATGGTACAACATATGTGCATTATAGGTTCTTTAAGGCCACTTGTGAACTCTTAATAAATGATATCAGGTTGCTCAGGAAAGTTGACTAACAAAAAGAAAAACACAGGTTAGCAGGACATATCCATGATGTTTTATTCTGGATCCTTGCAGTATTGCCACCTGCAAAGCAGTTTACATGTTCTTTTACATGTTCAATTTTGAAAGAGAACTTAGTTAATTATAATGAGTATAATATTTAAAAGTTTCTTATAATATAAACAAAAAATGATTACAGATAGCATACTTACCCTAGTTCTCAAGCACATTTAATTATAATATTTTTAAAAATGAAAAGAGAAAAAAACAAGTATAGGGTGTGGTTTTTGTTGTTGTTTTTGTTTGTTATTGTTGTTGTTGTTTTGAGTCAGAATATCACTCTGTCGCCCAGGCTGGAGTGCGGTGGCATGATCACAGTTCACTGCATCCTCGACCTCTTGGGCTAAGGCAGTCTGCCTCAGCCTCCTACGTAGCTGGGACTGTAGGTGCGTGCCACCTTGCCTAACTAATTTTTTGTAGAAACGAGGTTTCCCAGGCTGGTCTTGAACTCCTGGGTTCAAGTGATCCTCCTGTCTTGTCCTCCCAAAGTGCTGGGATTACAGGCATGAGCCACTGCACTCAGCAGGATTGTTCAATATGCATCTTAAGTCAAAGTCTGCAGTGTTTGGAAATAAAATCAACAATAAAAAGAAATCTGAGATAGTGAGTGTTTTTCAGTAGCAGTCCTTGTTTCTTACTGACATCCATTCACGTATGTGAAAGCAAAGCTGGTGGACAAATAAGCACATCTTTAAGCAAACTGCGTTCAATATTCTGGCATTGTATTTAATTTTACTTTAAGGGTAGTGTTTTTTTGTTTGTTTTCCCTCCTGGGATAAAATTAGCTGAGAGCTTGGCAATGTTTTCATGGCTTGAAGTTTTATCCTTTTTTATTCTTTGTACATATTGCTGTAGTGGTGGTTCCATTCTAGATTTTTTACCCTGAGGGGGAATAAGCAACAAGCAAACCAAACAAGCTGGTAAATAAGTATACATCAGAGACTTAAGTAAGGATAAGTGAGCATACAGAATAAACTCTTCATTACAAGAGAAAGTTTCTAGCAAAGTGCTAAACCATAGGAGGCCTTAGATAAGAACTATTGACATCTTATTTAGTATATTCGTAGAAGCAAATGTAAGGTTAACAGAATTGATAATATGTATAAATCGTCAGATATACAATGAAACACACAGTTTTATCTCTTCTTTCAAGCAGTTTATACATGGGTATAAAAATACTAACCAGTATTAGTGTATCAAAAATGTGCTTTTCAAAAGCTTTATATCAGCTTTATACATTTTGGTGCAGTCAGATAAAATGGGGAACAAAGTCTCCAGCAACAGAAAACATGGTGGAAAAGGCTGTTCTCTTGCTCTTCAAAACTTTTCTTGTCCCTCACCCATTTAAGTAATCAATCTATAGTGACATGCTATTTATTACCCCATGCCTCTTTTTGCTGGAACTCTGAAATCCCTGGGACATTTTTTATGAAGTCTCAGTAGTTTTTAGAGTGTAGCTCTGTTACAATTGAGAAGAAATAGGAAAGCTTTAACCCACTCTTTACCTTTGAGTCTAAAACATAAAAAAAAAAGCTCAAAGATCAAAATGAAAATTTTCTACTCAGTTCTCCCACACAGAAAGGGAATGGAGTTTTATTGTACATTATTCTAGTCACTGATGGCTTTGGATAAGTCATCTTCAAGTGATCACAAATAGAGAGCAAACATTTAGGGAGACAATATAAATTGGAGCGGGTATAAGTGGGTCAGCTATTATTTTCTGCTTGAAAGAACTCTTAGTGCAGTTCTATTCTGCAAATACCTGTCAGGAAAACATCCTAAAGCAGTTCTCAATGTTTCTTGTCCTGGGTTCCCTAATGAAAAAAATCTTGGAATGAGTTCTCTCCACTTTCACATAAATTTTGACATTACAATGGCTGTTTCCTGGCCACAACCCACACATAAAGTATATGTTTCTATGAATTCTAGACCCTTGTATCCTTAAACTTCTCATGTTTAAGAGCCATTCATGATAGGTTTCCTTCTTTCTGCAAATGAAATTAGTACTTAATTAAAGGACAACTACATTTTGCCTTGCTTTGTCCCTATCAAAATACATTTTGGAGTTCACCCTTATACATCAACACTTTAGACACAAGTGGATGTTTGAACAATGTTTGAAAGCTCTAGTAGACGCTATTTGTGGGATGCATGAATTCCCAGGCCCATCATTTCACTGCATGCCACATCCGAAGGTGTTCACATGCTGATCCATGCAACATGGAAAAAGGAACTTTGCACATATAGTTAAGGTTGTAGACCTTAAAACAGGAAGATTATCATAGAATACTTGGTGGGCACAATCTAATCATGTGAGCCTTTAAAAGCAGAGACATTTCACCAGCTGATGTCCAAGAGATGGAGCAGAAGAGAAAGCATGATTCAAAGCATGAGAGGACCTTCAACTACCATTGCTGGTGGGAAGCTATATGAAAAGAATGAGAAGGAATGTGGGCAGGAGCAAAGAGCCTCAGTTCTACAATTCAAGAAACTGAATTTGGCCAACAACCAGAATTAACTTGAAAACAAGTTTATCCGCAGAGACTCCTGGCTGACACCTTGATTTCAGCCCTCTGAGACACTACATAGAGAACGCAATTGAGCCAACTGTTCCCGGACTTCTAACTTAACAGAACTGTGAGACAATATGTGATTGTTGTTTTAAGCCACTAAATTTGTAATTATTTTTCATAGAAAACTAATATACGGACAAATTTCCTTGCCAGAGTCACATCTTTTTCTCTAGAGGTTCTCTTTGGCCTCCAGAGCCCCATCTGCCCTAGCAGGCCGTTAGCCAGAAGTACCAGGGAAATGATGATAGATGAAGAGTCAAAGTTGGTTGATATATACCTCATACACACACTAAGGTATATGTTTCTCATTGGTGTCCAGAGTTTTCAGGCAGGACTAGGCTCCAATGGCCACAATAGGGCACGCTTGATAACCTTGATAATACCCTTTGTATTGGTTTCCTTCCCTTCTGTACCTTATTTCACTGATCTTTTCCAATCTCCCTTGAAATCAATTTCCAAATAAACTATTTGCCCTTAAATCAGGGTCTTAGTGTCTGCTTCAGTGACCAAACTAAGGCAGCAGTACCTTTACTATCTTGTCTCTACTGGAAAAGCTGACAATTATAAGAATATTAATAGTGGCAACTTTTTTTTCAAGAATGTATTGTATATTTTCACTGTCACAAGAACTTTACATCCATTATCTTATTTAATCTTCTAAAAAATGAGGTTGGAACTGGATTATTGCCATTACATGGACAAGAAAACTGGGGTTTAAGGATGCTCTATAACTTGCTCAGGATGTCACATGTCAAAGACAGAGATTTGCATCGTATCTACGTGATTCTGAAACTTGTGCTCCTAAGCAATGCTGTTCAGCCTGCTCTATTTCAGAGGATAAACTGGAATGCTGTTGAGTACACAGAAATCATTTCTATTTTTTTTTTTTGGCAAAAGACAAGCTTTATTGGAAGGTCTACTGCTTTTGTACATATTCAAAGTAGTGCCGCCTTAAAGTATTAAGTGTTTTTTTGATTAAATTAATATACTTCATTATCTGGTGTTCTTTCAGAAACACTAGTAAAAATACATAAAATGTTTAAAAAAGTAAACATGAATTAGAAAACTTAAAGGTAGAGTTGAGTTGCTCTCTTTAACTGTTCTTGTATTTATAGCAACTAAATGTTTGCATTTTTCTTTTTTTTCTCTTCATTTTTATAAACTTTTAATTTTTTTATTTTAAAGATGTGGAGTAAAATTCAGGGTTAGGTATTCAAATGTTCATTATGCAGGTACCCTTGTTGATGAGGTGTGCCCCCGCTTCACCAGACAGGTTCCCACTATTGCCAATCCTGCTTCCCCAAACCCCTCCTGGCAGTTTCCCCCTCCTACCAATCCTTTTCTTATAGTATTACAATAATTGATCAAGGTCCACTTATGAGTAAGAACATGTGATACTCAGTTTTTTGTTTCTGTGAAAGATCACTCAGTATCATAGACTCTAAGTCCATCCAGGTTGCTGTGAAGTTCATGATTTTGTTCTTTATGGCTGCGTAATATTCCACTGTGTATATGTACCACATTTTTTTTTATCCAGTCCTCTTTTGATGGGCAGCATGGTTGGTTCCATGTTCTTGCTACTGTGAACAATGCTGTGATAAACATACGTGTGCAGGTATCTTTTTATAGAGTGATTTGAGTTCTTCCTGGTATATTCCCAGTAGGGGGACTGGGGGGATTGTATGGAAGGTTGATCACAGCAATCATTTTATGACACTCACTCCCAACAGATAGCTTATACTGAAAAAGCAGTTTTTCCCCAAACAGGGCT
>CAUYQG010276667.1:0-23728 GCA_963574415.1 Tarsius wallacei | reverse complement strand
GAGTACCACATGTTCTCATTCATAAGTGGACCTTGAATAATCATCATAATGCTATAAGAAAGGGACTGGCAGTAGTGGGAAACTGCCAGGGGAGGGGTGGAGGGTGGGTTTGGCAGTAGTAGGACAGTCTTTTTTCAAGAACTGGTGTTAGGAGAATTGACTATCCATGTGCAGAAGAATAAAAATAATTTCTTTATTTCGCCAATTATACAAGAATCATTTCAAAATGGATCAAAGACTTAAGCATAAGATTAAAATTGTAAAACTACTAGAAAAAAATAGGGGGGAACTTCATAATATTGTCTGGGTAGTGATTTCTTGAATAAAACCCCCAAAACACAGACAATGAAAATAGATATATAGAATTACATCAAATAAAAAAGCTTCTACACAGAAGAGAAAACAATTAACAGAGTGTAGATACAATTCAGAGATTAGGAGAAAATATTTGCAAATTTTGTATTGGGTAAGGGGCTACTAAACAAAATATACAATGAACTCAAACCATATAATAATAAGAAAATAAATAAACCAATTAAAGGATGAACAAAGATCCTAAACAACATTTTCTAAAATAAGACATAAAAATGGCAAATAGATATCTAAAAAAATTCAAACTATATAATAATCAGGAAAATTCTAATGAAACCACAATGAGGTGTCACTTCACTCCTGTTAGATTGGCTATTATCAAAATGGTGAAAGAAAATAAATGTTGGCAAGGTAGAGAAAAGGGAAACCTAATACTCTTTTGGCTGTGTTGCAAATGAGCACAGTTATCTTGGAAAACAGTCGAAGAGGCTCTCAAAAACTAAAAGTAGAATTACCATATGATCCAGCAATTCCACTTCTGGGTATATATTCAAAGGAATTGAAATTAGTATTTGAAGAGATGTCTGCATCCCCATGTTCATTGCAGCATTTTTCACAATAGTCAAGATATGGAAACAACTGAAGTGCCCATCATTAGATGAGTAGATTAAAAATGTGTATATATACACAAAAGAATGCCATTCAGTATTAAACAAGTGGAATTTTTTTTTTTATTTTTTAACATGGATAAATCTAGAGAATATTATTTTAAGTGAAGTAAGCCTTACAAGGATGATGGTTACCAGTGGCTGTGAGGTAGGATGGATGGGGAAAGAGGAGATATTGGTCAAAGGATATAAAATCTTAGAAAGAATAAATTCTAGTAACCCAGTGCACAGCATGGTGACTAAAGTTAATAATAATATATGGCATATTTTTAAAATAACTAGAAGAGAGAATTGTAAATGTTCTCACCCACAAAGGAATGATTCATATTTTAGGTGATAGACATTTAATTAGCTTAATTTGTTCATTGCACAATATATACAAAACATCAAATTGTGCCCCATAAATGTATACAATTATTTGTCAATTACAAGTAAAATAGAACATAAAAAGTAATTTTTTAAAATTTACAGCATCTATTCTCTATCAAATCATATAAAAACGTCCTAGTCTAACTCAGACTTATAAGCCTTCTGCTGTCTGACAAAAGCAAAATCTTTACCTCAATTCAATGTAAAATTTCAGCTCCATTGCTTTAAACTAAAAATTTGCAACCTCTGTACTACTGCCATTTTGATCTGGATAATTATTTGCTTTACTCTGGATCATAGGATATTTAATAGCATCACTGGACTCTCCCTGATTGATGCCAGTAGCACTCTCTATGCTCAAGTTGCAACAACCAAGTGTGTCTTCAGACATTTCCAAATGTTCCTTAGAAGTAAAATCTCTTCCTTCTGAAAAACACTGCTTTCACCATGAATTGTTACCACAACTCTCATATTTAGAAAGCACCTATTAATTTTTTATGAGCATACCATTTTTATTGTGCTTTACTTTATTGCATTTCTCTGATATTGCATTTTTTACAAAGTGAAGGTTTTGTGCAGCCCTGTATTGGACAAGTCTATTGATGTTATTTTTCAAGCAATGTGTGTTCAATTGTGTCTGTCAAATATTGGTGATTCTTGTAATATTTTTAAAAAATTTTATTACTATTTGCTTCAGTGATCTGGGATCAATGATCTTTGGTGTGACTATTGTAATTATTTGGGGGCACAACAAATTATGCCAATAAAAGATGATTGCCTTAATTGGTAAATGTATTTTCACTATTCTACTGAGGGCCCATTCCCTCCCAATTTCCTGAGACACAACAATATTGAAATTAGGTTATTTGATAATCCCTGCAATGGCCTCTAAGTGTTCAAGTGAAAGGAAGGATCTGATGTTTCTTACTTTAAAAAAAATGGCTAAACTTAGAAAGCCAGATTGAAGATATGCTGAAAGCTAGGCCTGCTGTGCCAAATCTTTAGCCAAGTTGTGAATGTAAAGGAAAAGTTACTGAAGGAAATTAAAAGTGCTTCTCCAGTAAACACATCAAATATAAAAAGGCAAAGCCTTATTGCTGGAATAGATAAAGCTTTTCTTTTTTTTTTTTTTGAGTTGGAATCTCAATCTGTCACCCAGACTGGAGTGTAGTGGCCGCTTCCAACCACCGCAGCCTCAACCTGCTGGGCTCCTGCAATCCTTCTGCCTCAGCCTTCCCAAGTAGCTGGAGCTACAGGGGCGCGCTACCACGCCCAGCTAATTTTTGATTTATTGTAGAGATGAGGTCTCACCAAGTGGCCTGGGTGGGTCTCAAACCCGCAGGCTCAGGCAATCCATTCACCTCGGCCTTCCAAAGTGCTGGGATTACAGGCTGAGCCACTGAGCCCGGCCTGGAATAGATAAAGTTTTAATAGTTCAGATAGAAAATCAAACCAGCCACAACTCTTCCTTAAACCGAAGCCGAATCCAGAGCAAAGACCTAACTCTCTCCAATTCTAGAAATCTAAGAGAGGTTAGGAAACTGCAGAAGAAAAATTTGAAGCCATCAGAGGTTAGTTTATGAGATTTAAGGAAAGAAGTTGCCTCCATAATATAAAAGTACAAGGTGAAGCAGCAAATTCTGATGTAGAGACTGCAGCAGGTTATTCAGAAGATTTAGCTAAGTTCATCAAAGAAGATGGCTACACTAAATAACTGATTTTCAATTTAAATAAAACAGCCTTCTACTGGATGAAGATGTCATCTGGGTATTTCATAGTTAGAGAGGAGAAGTCAATTTTTGGCTTCAGAGCTTCAAGGGACTGGCTATCTCTTATTAAGGGACTAATGCAATGGTGACATTAAGTCAATGCCCATTTACTATTCTGAAAATTCTAGGGCCCTTAAGACTTATGCCAGAACTATGTAGAATGTGCTCTGTAAACAAAGCAATGAAGCCTGAATGACAGCACATCTGTTTACAGCATGTTTTACTAAATTTTAAGCCCACTGCTGAGAGTTACTTGTCAGGAAAAAAAAAAATGATTTCAAACTATCACAGCTTATTGACAATGCACCTGGTCACCCAAAAGCTCTGAAGGAAATGTATGAAGAGATTAATATTATTTTCATGCCAGGTAACAAAACATTCATTCTATAACCCATGAATCAAGGAGTAATATTGATTTTAAGTCTTACTATTTAAGAAATATATATTGAAAGGCTGTAGTTACCATAAATAGGGATTCTCCGATAGATGTTGGAAAAGCAAACTGAAACCATTCTTGAAACAGTTCACTATGTTAGATCCATTGACAACATTCATGATGGGGTCAAAATATCAATATTAACAGGAGCTTGGGTGGAGTTTTCTCTAGCCCTCATGGATGACTTGGAGGGGTTAAAGACTTCAGTGGAAGAAGTAATTGCAGTTGTGGTGGAATCGCAAGAAAATTAGAATTGGAAGTGGAACTTAAAGATGTGACTGCTGCAATTTCATAAAACTTGAACAGCTAAGGAATTGCTTCTTATAAATGAGCAAAGAAAGTACTTTTCTGAGTTGAAATCTACTCTTGGTGAAGATGCTGTGAACATTGTTGAGATGACAAGAAAGGAATTACATGAATTTAGTTGTCAAAGCAGCAACAAGGTTTGAGAACGCCAAATCCGATTTTGAAAAAAGTTCTACTGTGAGTAAAATGCTGTCAAACATTATCTCATGCTGTAGGGAAATATTTTGTGAAAGGCAGAGTCCATCAATGCATTGAACATCATTGTTAACTTACTATCAGACATTGCTACAGCCAGCTCAGCCTTCAGCAACCACCACCCTGATCAACCAGCAGCCATCACCACAAGGCAAGATACTCCACCATCATAAAGATTACGTCTTGCTGAAGGCTAAGATGATTGCTAGAACTTTTTAACAATAACATCTTTTGATGTACATTGTTTTTTAAACATAATGTTATTGCACACTTAATAGACTAGAGCATAGTATAAACATAACTTATATAGGCACTGGGAAACCACAAAATTCATGTGACTCATTTTATGGTGATAGGAGCTTTATTTTGGTGGTCTGGATCTGAACCTGCAATATCCAAGTTATACCTGTATTTTGATAGTTATTTTTCTGTTTCCTCTTTTAAATGTCACATTTTCTTGTCATTTTTATCCTCCTGAAAATGCTTACATTTTACACATCTTTACTTAAGGTGAGGTTAAGAAACTTCGGATTGCAGATTTCATATGTTTGATCACTGTCTAATCAACACTATGGAAAAATAAAGTATTCAGAGTAAAAGAGAAGTTTATCTTTATTTTGTTTTTCAGTAAGTGGAATCAGGCAGTATGTGAGATATGTTTTTTTAAACACTGAAAGAACTGGGATAATATGCAGCATGCAACTAGTAACAATATTTAATGAAGCAAAACTTAAAGTTTTGGTAACATTATTTTGGTTCTTTAATTCTGTAATAATAATACTAATTTTTCCAGAAAGAAATATTTCTTTTCTTCTCTGTAAATTATTCATCTTTTGGTTTTGTACAGTAGTTTTGAGAGGACAGTTTGGCATAATGGAGACCAATTATAAAGGGGAAGTGAAATGTTTCTGATCGTTGTTATTATGAATAGAGAACAATAGTTAAACCTTTACTGCGAAAACAGTAAATTGATCAAACATTACTTACTCTATTTAAAAGCTAGTTGAAAGTTTGAATGGAAAACTTTAAAGATGTATTTGGTTAAGATCTGCTTCACCTTATTTTTAGATTCTAAGTAAATAAGTCTTGTTAAACAAATGGAATATATATTCATACAATGCATTAATACATATGAATATATCTGTACATATAAATATGTAGCATGCACACATCATTAATCATACTGGATCTAATTAGTTATAAAAAGATGTGTTCCCTTTGTTCTCTCCTATCAGATATTAAATACATATGAAAATCAAGTTTATGGACATTTCCCAGATTGTGTTGAACCGCCCCACGCACGTCCAAGAATTTCTATGTGTTCAGCATATGACATACAGACTGCCAAAGTGAGCATTAGGAAAAATGCAACGCATTTTTCATTAAGCGTGCTCCCTTGGTGAACACACTCTGGTTTTCTGGCAGGACCCAGCAGGATCTGAAAAACAAGCAGCATGTTGGGAGCAATAATGAATATTTATACTTTATGAAGTCCTTTTTCATTCATTTTCCATCTGCACTACTAGACCCCAAAATACTAAAATAGTAGAGGGGGTAAGGAGATTTGTGTTGTTAAAACTTCTTGGATAAGTGATAGAGAAACATCAGTGAGACTGTGATTCAACGGATGCCCAGGCTACTTGGAGGCATCATTGATTTAAACTGAAACATATTGGTAATTTGCATTGCTATCTAACATCTTTGCGTTATGTGATTTTTATAAAATGAACTTTTGTTCTATAAAACTGTAGAGGAATAAATGATGTGAGATACAAATATCACTAGTAATGAGGAGGAAAAAGTGTAAAACGAGATAAGAAAAACCAACAGAGGATATAGTGGGAAAAATAATGGTTTGAGATAGAAAAAAAGAATAAACTTCAGGCATAGTTTTAACCATTAGTATGTTAATTCCTAGACTTAAGGAAAAAAAACAGCAAGAGTGAAAAACTGGAAGAAACTATGTTGACATACTAATTTACAAAGACAAATTCAGGATGCATGTTGCCCAGTAAGTCTCTTTTAATTAAATACCTTAATTCATTTACTTCAAGAGGCTTGTTGATTAAAGTGTTTATGGCAGTCTCCTGCTTGAAGTTTCAGCAATCTGTATTTGGTAGTAAATGCTGGTAGATCATGCTTCTAACTAACCTCCAGCTATGTGCAAAAGAGAGCAAAATATCTGTATGAAAATTAGAAATTTTTTCTGACAACCTACTATTTTAGAAAATCTAAAAGATGAGTGACAATTGATTGTTTATTGGTAGCTAGGGGGCAAAGGGCAAAATTTCTTTTTTTCTGGAAAATGTTAACTTTGATGAACTAAAGTGGAAGACAATAACAGCTGACAAAATACACAATTTTGGAAGAATAAACATGAGTATCTTACCAAAATCAAATAACTAACATTTCCAATCAACATAAATGTCTCTTCAATTTTAGAATTATGCCCAACATGAAGTGCTTCCAAAACTATCACATACTACTAGCAAAACAACATATTGAAGAAAAACAAAGAGTACAAATCTTCAGCCTATTCAAAAAGACTAGATTCTAGAGATGGCATTCATAATTTATTTCTCAATATGGGAATTGTAGCGGACTCCATTCCTAAGCTGTATGTATGGAATCTCAAAGCAATCAGTTGGAAATATTAACTTCTAGTTATACAGACTGTGTAAGACTAGTGCCCACATTAATCTTTGAACAAGAATAAAATAAAGAAAACGGAAGTTTTCTCCGCTTGGTATTTGGTGACGCTTGGTATTTGTGGCAAAAGTGTGACTTTTACATACAGTGCTTAATTAAAAACCACTCACTCCATAAAGAAAGAGCTACCTTAAAGGGACTTCCAGCTGAGTCGCCAGTATACTTCTGTCCTGTGAAAAAGAAAAATAATTGAACAGCAAAGACTGTGACAGAAAAGTCTAAATGTTCTAGGGACTCTCTCAGACATTTGTTTGAAGTTTTTCTCAAGCATTTTAAGCCTAAACCACTGCTGGATTCTCCCTGTTGGGAGGACATAAGTACGAGAGATCACATGCCCAGGATTGAGCTCAAGATGTGCCGCATCAAACTGTTTACCCCTTGACCTCCTCTCCCTCCTCTGCTGGGCTACACATATTTCGTTTCCTCTAGATTAAGAAAAAAAATCAATTTTCACCAGTGAAAGGGCTTTTAACTTAAAGCTAAATTCCCCAAAGGAAAAAAAAAAAGACAAAAATCTCAACTTTTTATAAACTGCACTAAAGACAAAATTTCTTATGTTATGTTTCGAGGAAACTTTCACCTATATCTCTGACACTCTCTGTTTCCTACTTCTCTAAGTTAAATAGAAATATATTTGAAAAGAATGAAACCACTAATACCTCCATAAATGAAAGCCTATTATTTTCACTTTGAAGCAGTATATTTTATCACTAAAATATAACCTTTGAACTTAGCTAGACCTTTAATAATCTTTAAAAATACATTTGATTTCATCAAATATTTGTAAAACATTTAATTCTATTACACTTTACCTCAAATACTGTCACAAAAATAATAAAGGGCCTGGAGTTCTCATCACATTAACTTGAAAGGCTAGGGTTTATAGATTGAGTAAAAGTGACAGAAGATAATAAGTTAAAGCATATCAGCATGAAAAACTTAGGTTACCACATTCTCTCCAATCATTTTTAGGGTCATCCACATTCAGTGGTTTGTGTACCAGATCACGGCAGAATTCATTTGACTGGCATATTTTCAAATTCAGATTGTTCTAGTTTTTTAAGAGTCTTGAAATACAAACAGAATACACAGCTTAGGCTACTAATACTTGCGAATATTTAAAACTGGCCAAGTGTGATTGTGTCATTTTAGACATTAATTATTTTAGATCTTGTGCAGTTTTCCTTTAGCTGGTCAAAATTCAGTAATCACCTTTCCATCAACATTATGGTACAAGAAAGTGTCTGCTTCTGCTTATGAACCAGAAACATTGTAGTAATATAAACATTGTTGATATTTAAAATTATTATAAATTGTCTTTAAACTTGAGAAACAGAATTTAATTCAATTAAATACACACACGTGCATGTGTCTAGAGATCACGTACTAGTAGAAATATTCTAAAAGATATAGTTTCATAAACAATTTCTATATTTTATAGTGTGGTTTTATCTAAAGTATCTCATCCTTTGTATTTTTTATGGCTAATCAGTTTAAACTATTAAATATGTGTTTCCTAAAATAAAGTCTGCCCTTCCTCTCTTTAACTATGTGTCACAACATCTTAAAAAATATTTTTTCCCCAAAGCAAATGCTTCTATGAAGACTATGCCCACTGATCAGATAACAGGAACATCTTTTCAAGTATCTGCCTCCAACATAGAAAGACTAAAGAAAGAACAAATTCATAAGAAATTCAATATTTTATGTTAAAAGATTTAAACAATAACTAAAGATTTAATAAATAATAAATAATTCATTGAAAATTTGAGTTAATATGTTCAATGTTTTGGTTTACTGTCAAAACTGAAAGAAATCATTTCCAGGCCTGCTGCAGGCTCTTAAAAACTTATTCCGCTAGCAACTTGTGTGTACTTAGCTCTTCAGCTTCATTCTTTTTACCTCGGACAAAAGCTAGCAAATGCGCATACTCCAAGGGAACTTAACTTTAAATCTCTCGCTCTTTAATAACATTTGTTTTGTTATAAAGTTACAGAAATGTAAGTATGAATAATAACATAAGCTTCCAGCTTCAATATGCGAAGAGCTTGGAAATTGTCATTCTTGTCCATAAAACAAGAAAAAAAAAGTGAACCAACTGAAAAATCGATGACTTCTCAGGACTGATCAGAGAACTGAGATAGAAGGGCAAAAGGCAGAAAGAACTGTATAAAAGCACTATATTCTAACTGTGAGAAAAGTAAAGCTTTTTCCCTCAGGGGTGACGGCAGTTAAAAATTCTTTTATTATACATGCATATTGTGGGAGCCAGGTTTCTCCCACTGCTGGAGTGAGAATTCACAGATAAGCAAAAAAAGGAGGTTAAAATGAACCATGTGGTAATGAATAAGTGTAGAAGACATCATTCCGTCAATTTAATATTCAAAGTGTGACAATTAAGTCTGTGAACTCCTTATAGAAAAAGTGCTACATACCTCTTTGCAGAATATCACCATGGTCACCTGCAAAGTACTCCCCTTGGGAAGCTATGCACTGACCCCAGTGCCTTGTCTACTCAACAAAGCAATTTTGGAACTTTTTTTCCCTCAATGGTCATCAAAGCTGTCGTCGTATTATCCTTGATGTCCTGAATGCTATCATAATGTCTTCTTTTTAATATTTCCTCTATCCTCAGGTAAATAAAAAAGTTACTGGGGGCCAGATCAAGTGAATAGGGAGGGAGTTTCAATACAGTTATATGTTTACTGGCTAAAAACTCCCTCACAAACAGTGCTGTATGAGCTAGTACATTGTTTTGGTGCAAGAGCTTCTTTGGGATCATTTTTACGCACTCCTTTCTCTTGCCAAGATTTTCAGTTAAGATTTTCCTAACTGTTTCTCTATTGTTATTTGGTCTGCTATACTACTCACAGTCAGCTGACAATTTTGATGCACAATGTTTTTGTCATTCATTTTGCAATATTTTTGTCAGTTATGCTCACTACTGGCCTTCCTGACCTCTCTTCATCAGTGACACTTTTTCTCCCCTCAGAAAAATGTTTAATCCTTCTGCACACTGCCATTTTCTTCATAGCATTACCCCCATAGACATGTACTAACATGTCCCTGATTTTACTTCCAATCTTGCCAAGTTTAACAATAAATGTAATGTTTGTTTGTTGCCCTAATTCAAACTCCCACATTCTTGAGATGAGAGCTCTGATGGCTATTCAAGAAAAAGAGTTACAAAATTGCTATGATGGGTGGTCTAGGCATTGCCCCGGTGCATAGATGCTGAAAAGGAGTACTTAGAAGGTGATCGTAGTATCTTCAGCAATGAGGCATGTAGCACTTTTTCGAATGAGTCCACAAGCCTAATTGTCAAACCTTGTAGGCATGGATGGTGATATAAGAAAATGTTTATAGATATGTTTGTATATAGGGTTTAATATGCACACATATATTTCCTTGCTTTGTCAACTAAGAGGGCCTAGAAGCAATGATATCCCAGTAGTAATGTGCACACCTAGTTCCTAGATTTTGGTTTCTAATATCATTCACCAATAAAAGGAATCAGGGTTCTTTAGAAAAATAGCTGATCTTTGGATGGGACAGAAAGTATGCACTGTCCTTACCAAAAAGTAAGGAAAGTGCTCAAAACAAAACAAAACCACTAACACATTGATTGGGAGATATGAAAGTGACACAAGTTTCAACTGAGTTTCCAGAGGCCACAGCTAGAATAATTTAAGCAATAAAATAAAGTAGTAGCAGATTCTAAGCCAAAGTTTAAAATAAATATTTATGAATCTCTACTGATATAAACAAATCATTAAATAAATACTGGAATGAGAATCAAAGGCAAGTCTGTACAGAATGCCAAATAATTTGTATAGATACTCTACCTTCAAGAAGATGGAACAGGCCGGGCTCAGTGGCTCAGCCTGTAATCCCACGCTTTGGGAGGCCGAGATGAGTGGATTTCCTGAGCCCGCAGGTTCAAGACCCGCCTAGGCAACTTGGCGAGACCTCATCTCTACAATAAATTCAAAAAAAATTAGCCAGGCATAGTAGCGCGCGCCTGTAGTTCCAGTTACTTGGAAGGCTGAGGCGGAAGGATCGCAGGAGCCCAGCATGTCGAGGCTGCGGTGGCCGGGAGCAGCCACTGCACTCCAGTCTGGGCGATGGAGTGAGACTCCAACTCAAAAAGAAGAAGGAGGAGGAGGAGGAGGAAGAGGAGGAGGTGGAGGAGGATGAGGAGGAGAAGGAGGAGGAAGAGGTGGAGGAGGAGGAGGAGGAGGAGGAGGAGGAAGGGCACTGGAGCCTAGACAACGGAGTGAGACTCCAACTCTTAAAAAAGAAAAAAAAAGGAGAAGAAGATGAAACATAAATCTCTACTTCTTAAGTTCTACTAAGTGACTTCCTTCCAAAGAGTACAGTATAAAAAGGAGGAAAAATAATAACCTTAGAAGTTCAACATCAACAGTGATTGACATGTTGGTAGTGTATCCTCCTGCTATGATGTGATGAGAACAGAAATTGACCTCTGTGATTTTCCACCCCAAAACACAACATTCCAGTCTAATCATGAAAAAAACCACAAAGAAAATCCCAGCTGAGACATTCTACAAAATGCTTGATCATTACTTCTCAATATGGTCAAGGGCAGCAGAAAAAAGAAAAATCTCAGTAACTGTCACAGACAAGAGGAGCCTAAGGAGATGCAGTGTCCTGGATGAAATCCTGGAACAGAAAATAAGAACTAAGGAAATCTGAACAAAGTTTTTACTTAACAATGTTATCCATATTGCTCATTAATTGTAACAAATGGAATCATGTAAAATTATAAAAATAGGAAAATAGATTAAAATATATGGTAACTCTGTAATTTTTTTGTATCTGATATTGCTCTAAAAGAGTTTATTAAAAAAAATGCTCAGAATACATGTGTAATATAAAACCATGAAAATAACCTTTTATAATCCTATGCCAATATGACTAACACACTTGCAAGGTACAACTGCCAGCCATGCAATTGACCCTTGATGACTCAAGGCCATAACCTAGTTCCAAAGACAGCATGGTGTATATGTTTAGAGCATACATCAAGCAGGCAGAGAATGCACAGTTAAATTGACTCACTGGCAAATATCTTTCAGATTAAGGGTTTCCAGGATTTGGAAAGACTTGTAACAGAAAAGCAGTTCTTGTCTATTGCCATACCACTCTGAAGGTACTGAGACTTGCCTGATCTCCAAAGAACCTAACTCTTGTAAAGGACAAACAGGGAAGATTTAAAGTATGATCCAAAATATTTGAGTTATTAACTTTTTAAAGTGAGTGGATGATGATGCTTGCAAAATTTTTAATGATTTTTACTTATTGGTGCAATATATTGCAACATTGTCTTATTTGGCTTATGAACCTATTTGCTGAGAGTGTGTCTAAGTGATTTAACAACAAGCAGTTAAATACTTTTTAATACAGTCAAATATTTAACCTATAATGCACAAAAGGTTATTGAAGCAATTATGGCATCTAAAAATTTTAATTTCTAAATGATGTTGAATTTCAATTAGGTATTGAATACATTATGAAATAGTTGTTTTGTGTTTTGATTCTGGTGAACTTTTGATTAGCATTATACTTTGCTCACTTTTTCAAAAAAAATGTCTACAACATTTTAACATTCCTCATGGCAAACTGAAATTAATTTCAGCCCTGTAGAAAATGAAAATTATTTAACCAAGTTTATTATTTATCGTAAATATATTGAGTTATAGAAACCAGTGTTTAGACACAAAGCAAAGAGCTGAAAGAAGTTATGAATGAGTGAGCACACTCTATTGGACTTGCAGAAAACCTTCTCTTCAGCACTAATTTAAATATTTACTGAAAGTTAATATTCAGATTTAGATGTGTGCATTTTTTTTTATCCTAAAGGTCTAGGAAAGGAATGGTGAATGTTGAGCTCAGAATTAAAATAACCTATTTAAGAAGGAAGAGGTTTTTGGTGTTCTCTTTTTGTTCTTATATAAAACACAATTCATTTTCCCCACTGATTTCTTCCCTGATTCTTATATTTCAGTGTTTCACTACAACTTAAGTGTATTCTTGCATACATGGTAAAGTGTGAGAGGGTATCTGATTATATAAATGGGAAATATATTATAGATCAGGGTGTTTGTGGGAAAGGAAACTCTGAATGAAACTTGGATTAAAGAGCTTTTCTAAGTTACCTAAACTAACATGGGGGGAAGGTATCCAACTTGTCTTCGACTTAAAAGATGTATCTCACAAATTCTTACTACCCTATGCTAAAGGAATTTTCTTTTTTGCTCTTAGGGAATTGCCTGTACAGGAACTTATAAAATGACAACACTAATTTGCATGTACTTTGAAAAGTATATGTGTTTTTTTTTAATAACTTCTAGATCCAGAAGAATTTTAAAATAAATTCTAAATTATTGGTCCAAAATGTTATATGATCTTCACAAAGAGTAATGCTCACAGACCCAGGAAAATTAGGCACCAGATGTGGGTCCCATGCTTTCCAAATCCCCTGCTCTGGGCCTCCTTCAACTGTGCCTTATCCAGTCTTTGATGTCAAATGTGTTTCTTCAGATTTCACACCTGTCCGGAACCATGCTCCAAGTCGAACAGAAGTAACCAGAGCCATCTTCCAGGTGTTTTTTAAATCGTGTTACTGCATCAAAGTGTTGCACCAGAAGTTTGAGGGTAGGCATCAGGTGGGCTATTTATGGGAGCAGGAGTATAGAACTTGGACATTCATACTTTCAAGGCCATAGCCATGGGTAAAGAACCCTCGAAGTACAGAGCAGAGCAGGTACAGAGCGAGGAGAGTAGGTGTAAAAAGACAAGAAAAAGGACCAAGGGCAGGCAGCTCCATTAGTGGGGACTGAAATGTTTGGACTGAATGATTTCAAAAGTAAATTTATCTCTGCTACATGAGGAATACTGATTTATTTTACCAAAATCATCTTGAATACGATATAAAAAAGATGACCATGCTTAGGTGTTTAGACTTGTCTATAACATTTAATAGCATTGTTGAAGAATTTTTCTAAATTGAGCTTTTCTCGGTTTAACGTGCATGTGAATCACTTGTGGATTTGTTAAAACTGAGATTCTATTCAGCAGATCTGTGGGGTATGGAATTCTGTATTTCTAATTAACTCATAAACATAAAATATTTGAGTGACAAGGTTTTAGAGGACAAGACAAAGCAAGGCTAGTTTTATCTAGAGAGTGGTTATTTCTAACTAATGTGATAAAAGAGATACTATCTCAAGGTATCATAAGAACAGTGTTAGTGGGAGATAGCAACTCAAATTTTTGGATCTTTTTAAATCAATGAAAATGCAACCTCACAAAAAATAGGTGTGTTTATTTCATCCCTTTGCTGCCAAGACAACGTCACCAGTGGTTGCTGGTATTCATCATTGACTTAGAGATTTCACATGTTTGCTCTCATTCCTTAGTGAGTTTAAAACTTAAAGGAAAAATAAGTAATTTGCTAATTTTCACCTAGATTCTTATTTCTCTCTGCAGATGTAATACAATGTCAGCTAACAAGTTGATTTACATATAATGTATATGAAATCATTTATTTCAGATTTAGCCATGACTATGTTGCAGTTTTTGATGTAAGAAAATTTACAACATTTTTGTAGAAATGATGGAGGGCAAAATGAAAGTCACTCTCATAATGCTTTATTGAAAATACTTACCAAGCAAATAAAAAACAGAAAAGAATTACATAAATTCAACAATATCAAAATTGTAAGGCATATCGGTGTTGAACTCTTGACTAAGCTGCCAACATTTCAACGCTCATATCTAGCAAGCAGCCCCTTAATTCGCCTTTCTGCAAGAACCTTCTATTTAGTCCTCTTAGTACCTCATGAACTCAAATTCACTTGTTTATCTGTATTATTAGCTTCTGTAGGAAAAATTTTTCAATATGAAAACACTCTTTTAAAAAGGGCTGATATTGTACCAGTTATTCTGGTTGGAGGGTACAGGTAGGTTAGTACTGGTGTCTATTCTGATCTAGCCATCATCCAGTCTGACTGGTCTGTGATGGCAAATATTCTATACATTCTATTGCCCATCCCCAAATTAGATCTCTCTGCATTTGGATTGTCTATTCCACTTAGGTTTCCTGTTGCCAAGAACAAGCAATTATTTATTTATTTATTTATTTATTTGAGTTGGTGTCTCACTCTGTCGCCCAGACTGGAGTGCAGCAGCCGCTCCCGGCCACCGCAGCCTCGACCTGCTGGGCTCCGGCAATCCTTCCGCCTCAGCCTTCCAAGTAGCTGGAACTACAGGCGCGCACTACCACACCCGGCTAATTTTTTGGTTTATTGTAGAGATGAGGTCTTGCTTGCCCAGGCGGGTCTCGAACCCGCGGGCTCAGGCAATCCACTCACCTCAGCCTCCCAAAGGCGCGGGATTATAGGCTGAGCCACCGAGCCTGGCTAACAAGCAATTATTAAAACATGTGTTACATTCCTACTTGAATTTCATCTACTCTGGAACAGTTTATGAAAAATTATGACAAGCAAATCAGTGAAATATTTAAAGGTAAACCAAAATTTAATGAATATGTTCTAACATATTATCATTATAGATGTTATCGAGTGAATTATCTATTGGCATTTTTTCTAAATTCCCAAGGAAAAATATAGCTAAAACCAGTTGTTCTTTCTTAATAAGGAACACCTTTTAAAATTAATTTCAAATATTGCTAATTTTTACTATAGGAAAATAATACTGAGAGATTATAGATTTTATAAAATATTCTTACAGGGTAGAATTAATAAAATGACTTGGACATTCATACTTTCAAGGCCATAGCCATGGGTAAAGAACCCTCGAAGTACAGAGCAAATGTAATACTGCATTTTATGATTAATGCAATTTGCATATATAGAATTTAGGTAGATGAAACGTTTCTTGTCTCTTTGTGACAGGTTTTATTTTGTATTGGAATAGAATGTGTATGTTTTTGATTTATGCATTCTTTATATAGTCAGAAGATAGTTTTTTATCTAGTGAGTGGTCCACTAAACAAGTTATATACTTCAAAATTAAAAGACTCACAAAGTCTACCAAATTTAATGCCTTCATGGCTAAAGACTGGGGGAAAACATACAGTGGATTATAATTTTTTGTAGTAGTTCTTAACAGCAAAGATTTTGATCTATCTATAATGCCATACAAGAAGAACAGGTATCAAGATACATAAGAAAGAAAGGGAAACAAGACTAAGAAATTGAATATATACATAGGGGTATATGTGTTATTAAGCTGAAACCTTATAAACCATCATATCCTAACACAAATAACCTAGAATTGAAATTGCTTCCTAGTATGACATTTAGATAGGAGATCTAGATTTGCTTAAGGACACCCAAATAGCCAAATTAGACTTGAAGGGATTTATGCCTAAGTCTGGATTTATTTTGCATATAATAAATTAATAAGTACATACAGGCACACCATTATGTTATAGATCAAGAAGATAGTCTTTACATCAGGCAATTTTCCCTATGTCTTGAGAGGACTGTGCTAGAAATACAGATTGTTGATATTTTTGTCTATTGCTTTATGTAGTTCCAAAGTTTGATTGTAATTGTAAACTCTTTACCATTTGTTATAGGTAAATACAAAAAAAAAGAATAGTCTGTGATAATTAATTTTATGTTCTAACTGACTGGATGCCCAGATATCTCGTTAAATATTATTTCTATGTCTTAATGTAATATTGAGCCATGTCGTTATAGGTCTTTCAAAACGAATATTTGTAGCTCCACAATAATTCTGGTTCATTAATTAATTCAAACATCTCATTATCATTAGATATGTATGATAAATGGTAGTAAATAAAAATGAACGAATTAACCATAAGATTTACTTTATTATTATAATTGTGGTATAACCCCTATGCCCAACATTTTTAGAGATTATTGCTGATTTGTGAAAAAAAAAAAACTAAGAAAACTCTTGATAATGTATATTTATTTTACCCTATCCACTTTAATTATTGTTCTTTTTTGAGTTGGCGTCTCACTCTGTCACCCAGGCTGGAGCGCAGTGGCATGCACACTCATGGCCACCCCAGTGTTGACCTGCTGGGTTCAGGTGATCCTTTTGCCTCAGCCTTTCAAGTAACTGGAACTATAGGTGTGTGCTACCAACCCCATCTAATTTTTATTTATTTATTATAGAGATAAGGTCGCGCCAAGTTGCCTGGGTTGGTCCCGAACCCACAGGCTCAGGCAATCCACTCCCTCAGTCTTCCAAAGTGCTGGGATTACAGGCCTAATTGTTGTTCTTAATGTAATTTTCCAGTTGATTTTCCAGTTGGTTTTCTTTTTCCTAGGAGAAAAATATCAAATAATTTACAGATAATAATATTATTTCACAAACTCAATTACGGTTATTTTGTTTTATGTCTTATTAAATCGGTTGGACTTTGAGTTTTTATCTCTGTGTTTTTTATCTGTATTTTAGAATCTCTTCATATCCTCAACATCATAGTTTTAAACAGATTTCATCTCGTTTACCCTTTTGTCCTCAGCATTCAGAACAGGGCTTATTATACATTGGAGTCAAGATGTATGTGTTCCGTTAGTGAACGTGTGCAATGTTACTTGCGCCTTTTCCCTTATTCAATGTTGTCTCTAATTCTCACAATTTAAGCTTCCCAGAAATTCTACATTATCTTAACCAACTTCATTTTCACCTACTTCAATTTATCTTGCTATAGGTGAGGCAGGTATCCTGGCATGTCAACCTCATCCTTCTTTTCTCATTATGGTTGGCCTTCTTAACCACATGTTGTCAAGTAGCCAAATTTTCTTATAGTTCCTATACCGTCTGTACATCCTGTACTAAAGGGTAAGTGAAAACCATAGAATGATGTTCTCCATTTTCTATTAGATTCAGTGTTGGTTTTTGTTTTTTCTTTCATAGGCCCCATATTCGGTAAGTGCTTTTCTTGAGGTTAACCACTAGTGGGAGAAATGGGGCATGGTAGATTTATATAGCAGCCAGCTCAGCCGGCAGTTTTTCCGTGCCGCTGCTAAACTGAATTCGCCTTTACTGCCACCCTCGCTCTTTGGTTTTTGGATTCTCTGAACCAGTAGTGTTCTTGATCATCTTCAATTCGTTCAATGCCCTGCTCTCAGTAATTTCACTTTGTCCTTTCAGACCACCACCCTTTTCTTGTGGAAGCATACACCTTAGAGTGGATGCAAGCATCACTGACCCGCTTCACTTTTGATCTGTTTCCAGAAATCTCGAGTGTCCAGATGAAATTTAAAAAATACAGGCGATGAATACAGTACAGGATCAGTGGCTTTAGCCATTCCAAAGGTATACTATGGGAAACGACAGGGTTTGGTTTGGTATCAAAGTTGGGACTCTGGGACAGAAAGTATGAAGTAAGAAAGAAACAAAACGTATGTGTTTTATTTTGAGGCTGACAGTGCTGTTATATTTTATAAAATGAAACATGGATATAATTCCTCAGTTCAGCTCCACTGACTTTACGGTCAGTGTAAATACTCCAAAGAGTCTGGTTATAATTTGACTGTAAGGTGTAATTTCAGTTGTTCTGTGAGTTGGCAATTTTTTTTTTTAAGTTTATCAGATTTTAAAGTGGGACGTCTACTAGGCTATAATGAAAGGTGCTGTTTAAACTAGAAGTCTGGTCTTATGCTCATTTTACTCTCTCATTCTCGATAAACTTTTATTTTTCTGACTACCCAAGTTAAAAACAAATAATAAAATATGGTAAATGTGGAAAAACTAGATCACCAAAATTTCTAAATTTCCCATTCTCTAGGGTGACCATTGTTAATTTGATATCTCTCTAGACAGATTTTTATTTCTATGCATACACAGCATCATTTTCCTAAGTAAAATATGGAGTACTAGACTGGACATATTTCAAGGAATTATGCAAAAAATATATAAAAATAATTTTAGCAAACAAATTGGACTAAACAAAACTGTTTTGTGGCCAGATTTTTCAGAGCCTGTCACATACTCATGTGCCTTGTAAATCTCTAAAAAATGGATAAAATATGCATAGTTTCCCAAGCAATTTGTTTATACAGATTACATAACTTTTTTGTAGAAGTAATATCTCACTCACATACTTGAAGAGCAACGCTATAGTTATACATGGTCTTCTGTCATCTGCTTTTCAAATGTAATGTATCATTGATATCATTGAATACTGATGCATTATTTTCTAAACATTAAGTATGTTTGCACGTTTTTCCAGTGAATGGATACTTTATAATTTATTTAACAAATGTGCTATTGACTAACATTTTGATTGGTTTTAGGTTTCTGCTATTAAAAGCAGTACTCTAAACTCTGTCATTTCATCTTTGGTCAATTGCTTATTTTCTCCTCAGACAAAGCTCTGGAAGTAGAATTGATACATAGAGTCAAATGTCCATCAGGATGGTACCAATGTTCAGACCCTTGTCAACACGATACAAGTATGGCAGGCTCTCAACACTTTAAAACAGTATTGTGAACATTGTAACTTGTACTAGTCTAACAGGAAAAAAAAAAACCCTGATTGTTATTTTCATTTGAATTTCAAATTTCTTCAATTTTAAATGATTGTAAGTGCATTGTTGTATGCTTCTTTGTGTATGTTTCTTTTGCGAATCCCCTATACATGGCTTTTTTTGCTTGTTTGTTTCAGTGTTACATCATTCTTAGAATTAACAAACGCAGTTTGTGTACATTTTCATATTATTTTGCTGCTTGTCACTGCCTTTTATAGCTTATTAGATGTGTATATGGTATTTGCATCTGTGCCTACTATATATATGTAATGTAGGACTATATAATTTTTATAGCTTTAAAGTGATCAAGTTTATATTTTGAAAAATTATCCTGGGCCTGATGAAATGACTCACGCCTGTGATCCCAACACGCTGGGAGCCTGAGATGAGAGGATTGTTTGAGCACAGGAGTTTGAGACCTGGGCAACGTAGTGAGACCCAGTGCAAGCTATGCAGGAAGCTGACGTGGAAGGATCACTTGAGCCCACAAGGTTGAGGCTGCGGTGAGCCATGATTATGCCACTGCACTCTAGCTTGCGTGAAAGAGTGAGATCCCAATTTTTAAAAATAGAACAAGAAAAAGAAAAGAAAAGAAAAGAAAAAAATATCATCCTGATTTTGGTGCCATTCAAATGCTGTCCCTTCTCTTTCTATTCCTTTTAATTATTAAGTATATAAAACGATTATCTTATTTCAAATACTTTTATGCCTTTAAAATATGTACTGTACTTAAATGATTAAAGTCAAACTTTTTTGTTATATGTTACTGCTTGTTTGATCTTTTGACCTAAATACGATATTATATCTTGTTTTATTCTAACTTATTATGTTTTATTCAGTAGTATATTATCATCTAATTTTGTTTTGAGCATTAATTCTTTGGTTTATATTAATAATTATTGCTCTTGGCTCTGTTTTGTTCTCTTTTCATTCAAATTTTTAATAAAACTACAGAGCATCAGAGTACTTTTTCATGCTAGAAGCCCCAAAGTATTCAAATTATATATTCATATTATATACACCTCCAGGGTGAAATATCAGATAACAATCACAGTAAATTATGATTTAGTATAAACATACCATTATTTAACCTATATACTTTGTCAAATAGCTTACTAAATTCAACATTTTTATATCCATAGTGTGTATTGATTTTTCAAACAAATTATCCTATTTGTTGTTGCTTTTCCAAAATCATCGTTTTCTTTTCCAAACAGCTGCCTCAATGAATTTGTTATAAATCTTAATTAGTTCTAGTCTTTAGATAATCAAGTTGCAAGGAGTGCAGTAAGGATTTGAGGGGAGAAATTGTTGGTCACACTGTTTTCATCCTGGCTTGCTTCTCCATTGTCAAATCTTGACATATTTGGAGCGACATGACAATTACTGAACTGACTCCTCATCCTTTAATTTCCAAATCCTGTAAGTGTGCTTTGCCTTGTATACACAGCCATAATGTATTTTTCTCTGAAATTCTGCTCATGCTACTCAAGGGTCTAGAACATCACCACCTGCCCTGTGCACCCTCAATAAATATTAATTACCACCACTAATTAGAAATGTTGACACATGCATTTTTAATTACAATTGAGGTTACATCTGAAGAGAAGAAGGTTTCAGTTAATTAAATATCAGGGAATATTTTCACAAGATTGGAGACATTTGACAAAACAATCAAGTCCAAAGCATATTGTAAAAGTTTTGAGACACAAAATATCGCTTTAACTATTCGAAACTAAAAATGTTCCTGCTTTGGACCAGGCTGTTTAACACCCTAGAGGCACGTGTTTTTCATTCCTTCAACCTTCTATTAACCTATATGCTGATTTAAGAGCTTAAGCGGGAAATGATTATACATGAAATTTGTTATTTATTTTGTGTTCGGCTGTGGTTCTGAAGACATCAAGAGAATAAAAGGAAAGAAGTAAAATGATGTATAATCATTGCAAAAATATGAAAAATACAATTCTTCCCATTTGATGGATCAAACGTCCTGCTGTGGTCCCACAAAATCCGATCAAAGAGTGCACACTATTTTCCCCAATTCCATAGCGTTATTAGAGTTTTGGTAGATAACTTGTGTGATATGTCCCAGTAAACAAGCCCTATGCACTTACTACTCTAGCTAAACAGAGTTTCTTGGAAAACTGAACCTGTGTAACAATGTGTAATTGTATAGACTAGGGTAAAATTATTCTTTTGGTTCTGTATGCAGTTGCATTATGGCATTTCTGTTTGGCAGCCCAAAATTAGGCAAAATATTATTGTATTGGTATGTTAATTGACACTATTTTGTGCAAGGAAGAACAGGTGGATACATTAGGCATCAGAATTGAATACTATATTATACAAATCCGCGGGAACTTATCTCCTGTGGGCGAGTTATCACCGCTCATCTCACGTTTTAAAAATTATCCTTATTTTCATTTTGTTGTAAATTAATGAGATCATACTAGGAAAGAATTTGCATGTCTTCATGTCTTGGCAACAAACTAACTGAAAGCTTTGGTTCTGGGCTATCTTTTTAAAGGTGTTTGCATAGTAAAGAGACTTGGTAGATAAAGATAGTGTCTTCTTCCAGAGCAGAAAGGAAGCTGTTCTCTGTCCAATACAGTAAGGATGTCTCCTTCTGGTGAGAAGTTTGTTTAGAGCCCAGTATGAAACTGGTATGTCCTTGGTTTGTTGTTCCTCAGCTATAACACAAATCACTGCCTACTTAGCACCCACTTGGGCCACTCGCTGTCTAACCATTGTATGACCTTTAGTACTGAGGGACTGACAAAAATATAAAATTCAGCTGCGCACTATGTAGTAAGGAATAAAGTCCACTGTTTCTGATATAGGAGGTCCATGTCTTCTGTCAGCATCCATGACACTATGGCAGGCTTACTTTTTAACTTGCACTAGGGTAAAAATGTCACTCAGTTCTTGGCAATCATCTTTAAAATACAGGTTCACTTATACCAGAAATATTTATGAGATGATTGAAAGGAGTAAAATAGCAGGGTTCGGTAGCTCAGCCTGTCATCCCACGCTTTGGGAGGCTGAGGTGAGTGGCTTGCCTGAGCCCGCAGGTTCGAGACCCGCCTGGGCAACTTGGCGAGACCTCATCTCTACAATAAATCAAAAAATTAGCCGGGCGTGGTAGCGCATGCCTGCAGTTCCAACTACTTGGAAGGCTGTGGTGGAAGGATCGCCGGAGCCCAGCAGGTCGAGGCTGCGGTTGCCGGGGGCGTGCCACTGCACTCCAGTCTGGGTGACAGAGTGAGTCTCCAACTCAATAAATAAATACATAAATACATAAATAAATAAATAAATACATAAATAAATTTATACTAAAAATCCCTAATAACTCAAATGAAGTCTATTTTAAAAACATATATTACCCTGTAGAGAGTTCAGTGCTTAATCCAAGGAATAAATCCTTATTGTGCAATTTCAAGCAGCAGTGCTCCAAGACGTAATGTTTGTGTGGTAATGGCCATGTCACATTCCTCATTGCAGAAATGCAATTTGCGAAGGACTTCAAAAAATTCATCCCAAATTGCAGAGTCTTCGAATATCTTCTACTGATATCACAGGTGCCATAGTTCAGCAAAATGCTCTGAGTAATGTCTTTTGCAATGCCAGAGCATTTCACTCGGAGTATGTCTCTGCCATTAGCATTTTAGGGTTGCAATGAAATAATAAGTGTGCTAAAGTGGACATCCATGGTAACAAATTAAATATCAACATTTAGTTTTTTTCAAATATATGTTGTATATATTAAACAATTTTTATACTAAAATACTTTTGTATTTATTGGACAAAAAACCAAAAGGAATAGCGGTCTATATAAACTTTGGATCCTTTTTCCTCTGCTGAGCTAGCCAGTGTAGCCTGTGTGTTGCCCATTTTGAGCTGCCTCCATTGTCTAGGAACCACACTGCTGCTAATCATTGTAAATCATGTTTGCACCATTTAAGGAAGGCATATTTTTAAAAAAGCAAAATCAACGTATTACCCTGCAAAGGGCAATAAATCGCTTCTAAATTGTGACCAAAGTGTTGAAATTGCTTGTGCTACTCTGGTGACTCAAATTAAGCTTTGGCCTTTGCTTCATTGGCAGGTGTCATCCTGAGCTGCTGCTGTGCATTCTTTTAAGTATCTACTAAACTAAAACTATTCGTATTTTCTAAAAATTTTCTTTTAAAAAATGAATACCTGTGAAATGGAATGACCCCTAATGTGCTATAAGTATGGTTTTTTTTCTATTTTTTTTTTTTTTTTTGAGTTGGAGTCCCACTCGATCGCCCAGACTGGAGTGCAGTGGCCGCTCCCGGCCACCGCAGCCTCGACCTGCTGGGCTCCAGCGATCCTTCCGCCTCAGCCTTCCGAGCAGCCGGAACTACAGGCGCGCGCTAC
>CAUYQG010276666.1:0-23734 GCA_963574415.1 Tarsius wallacei | reverse complement strand
AGCGAGGGCAGGAAGAGGTCGTGCTAGCATTCTATTGGGTAGAGCAGAGTGGAAATAGGGCGGGCCGAGATTACTATTGGAGGGTATTACAAGGCTGATTTGTCATAGGAGGAGATTGTTGGCTAGCAAGTTTGAACTTCGGGTGCGCGAGAAATCGTATAGGGGGAAGTTGGAACTTAGGGCCTTTGTTGTTTCCATGTGGCCCTGTGGTATTCGGCACCATCTTGGGGGGTGGGGGGGCTTCTGACTGTTCCCTGCGCCCTTCATTCAGAGCCCTTGCTTGCTCTGTCCTGGCCACTTTCTGTAAAACACTGGCACAAAGTTGGCCAAAGGTGCGATGTACAGTCTAGAACTCGTAAAGCACAGGTGCATATCTAAGGAATTCCACTGAGCACTGCTTATGAGAGAAAAACTGGAAGGAGCTAAATGTTCATCAGTCATGGGAGAGACCAAGTTCCCAGCCAGTCTCCCTATGGAATACTGTGCAGCCACTGAAAACGGAATCTGACCTATTTGCACTGTCGTGGAAGGAACTCCAAGATATATTGTTACATTTTAAGAAAGCAAGCTGAAAAACCATCCGTTCACCCACTCAGTTAATAGGTATTAAGTGCCTCCCCTATCTGAGAACTATCCTTGCTGTTGGGCTACAGCAGCATACAAGACAAGATCAGGCTCCCGCCTGTGGAAGACAACATGTACAACACACACGGCAGCTTTGGGTAGAGAGAAACAATAAGAAGAAATGAGAGCCGGGTGAGAGGGTGGCAGGAGCAGAGGCAGCATCGGAGTTTAGCTGGCCAGAGAGGTCTCCCCGGGACGTGGCACTGGAGCCACCCTGGGAAGACCTAGGGAGGGAGGGGTCTGGGGAAGGATGGACCTGGCAGTGGGACAGCAGGTGCCAAGGTTCGAGCCGGTGAGGGGAGCATGGCGTGCTCTAGGAGAACCAAGATTCTGAGAGCAGCTACACTTGCTGAGGAAAAATGAGGGCTTCTATTCAATCTTCTCTTGAAACCAGGGCAGTGTTGAGAATGCAAGGGGATATTATTAATTCATCATGTGGAGACAGCAGGGAAGCTGGGCTCCTGGGGCAAACCAGGACCTGGTCACCCAGGCAATAACAGGACGCCTGTCAGGACCTCACTTGCGTCACTGTCTCGTGCTCTCAGCATGTGCCCTGGACTGGCCCCTCTATCAAGTCTTATTCAGGATGAGAAAGTGGAGGCTCAGCCTGGCTAAATCTAGTCAGAGGTTACACAAGCAATGAGGAGGAGCTGGGATTCGAACCCAGGTCTGTCGGTCACACCATCCAGGTCTTATCCTCTGTGTCCTAACATGTGGATTCAGGCCAACGGTTCATGACTCCTAGGAAGAGCATGTCCTGCTGCATGGTCTTGGGAACCCCTCACTGTGGTGATGGGCAGGAAAAGGGGAGCAGAAAAAGGAAGGGGAAGGCAGCAGAAATGCCCTTTTTCATTTGTGCTTTTGCACACAGCACACAAGGGCCACCCTACCCACCTCTGAAAACCTGTATGACAAATGTCCCCAAGGCAAAGTATGGCCGGAGTAGGTATGTTCCTGGCCTGGCTGAGGGCAGGGTCCCTAAGGCAGCAAAACCCTCGAGATAGAAAATACTGTGGCTCAGACAGAGGAAAGCACTCCTTTGTTTTAGTCACAGATTTAAACAGATGCATGAACTGGTACTAGATGATAATCCCAAGGGAGTGGAGGAACAATGTATCAACAACAAGGTAAAAACAGCCAGGCTAGAGCCAAATGACTCACAGGTGATGTTTCTGTAGGCGCGAACATTCAGTGAGGCTGAAAGAGGGAACCTGATGGCAGATACCAGGATGGAATTATCCTGGTGAACTGGCTTGGGAGTAAAAACAAGCAAGACCTGAGGGTTACAGAGGTTGCCAGTGAAATGCCCCGCGTCTTCTCTGCTTTCTCCTTGACAAGATCTGCTCCCGGGCACCCACGTGTGACTCCACACAGTGAGCTGTGGGGCAGGAAGTGCTCTTCAGAGGAATCATTAAAAACCACTGGCCAGGCTTGGTGGCTCAGTCTGTAATCCCAGCACTTTGGCAGGCCGAGGCGAGTGGATTGCCTGAGCCTACGGGTTTAAGAGCAGCTCAGGCAACTTGGTGAGACCTCATCTCTACAATAATAAAAAATTAGCCGGGCATGATAGCACATGCCTGTAGTTCCAGTTACTTGGAAGGCTGGGGCAGAAGGATCACCTAAGCCCAGCAGATCGATGCTGGGATGACCATGAGCATGCCACTGCACTCCAGCCTGGGTAATGGAGTGAAACTCTTATTCAAAAAAAAACCCACCAAAAAACCACTGGCAACTTTCACATTGCATGTGAGGAAGTAACCGTCACACTTACCACTGTCCTACTATAAACAACAGGAAGCCATACAAGATAGGAAACAGAACTGTTTTCTGTCCTTGGACAAAAGGCAGATGGGCTGCAATTCTCACCAGAAGGGAACAAGGTAGCCACTCCTCCCCAGAACCCCTGCTCCCCTGCTGCAGCTCAGGAGGGCAAGCCCAAGCGTCCAGTGGGCCATCTTGCTGATGAGGAGACAGAGGTCACTGTCTATCAAAGGAGCAGGCTGGAAACTCCAAAGCTGGCATGGGACTGGGGACAGTGTACGCTCCTACCAGTCAGAGAGTTCTCAGCAGAGACGGCCTGTTAGGGCATTGCTACCCTGGGTCTGCCGTAACAAGGTCTAAAAGTAAGCCTCAAAAAGAATTAAACTGATTCCAAGAGACTCAGATTCATGCCAGGAAAAAAAGTCCAGAACTCAAAAAGGAATTCAATGAAATCCTGTACTCAACAACACCAAGTTCACAAAATGACTGGCATCCAATCAAAAATTAACAGCAAGCAAAGAGCAGGAAAATGTGACCTATAAGTAGAAGAAAAATTAATCAATAAGAACAAACCTAGAAATTAGATAGAATTAGCAAACAGGACATTAAAACAGCTACTATAGCCAGACACAGTGGCTCACGCCTGAAATCCCAGCACTTTGGGAGGTAGAGGTGAGAGGACTGCCTGAGCTCAAGGGTTTGAGACCAGCCTAAGCAACATGGCAAGATCTGTCTCTACAATAAATCAAAAAACAAGCCAGGCGTGGTAGCATGTGCCTGTAGTTCCAGTTACTTGGAAGGCTGAGGCAGAAGGATTGTCTGAGTCCAGCAGGTTGAGGCTGTGGTGGCCCTGAGTATGCCAATGCACTCCAGACTGGGCGACAGAAACTCTGACTCAAAAAAAAAAAAGCTATTATATATATGTTTCATATGTTTTACGAATATAGAAAAAACATGAACATGATGAAGAGAGTAATAGAAGATATAAAACAATCTCAGGGAACCTCTGTAGGTGAATTATACAAGATCTAAAATAAGAGACACACTGGATGCGACTAACACGAGACTCTGCATGGTAGCAGTAGAAACCAAGAAAAATAAAGCATACAGGGGAAAAAAAAAAAAGCAACAGGCTGGGAGTGGTGGCTCATGCCTGTAATCCCAACAATTTGGGAGGATCCCTTTGAAGCCAGGAGTTCAAAATCAGCCTGGGCAATAAAGCAAGACCCTGTCTTTACAAGGAAAAAAAAAAAGACTGAAAAAAAGAACAAGTACATCGTGGGGCCAATAGTACATGCTAGCTATCATAACTGGAGTGGCTGAAGTCTTAACGGGGAATAGAGAGAAGGAACAGGAAAAAAATATTTAAAGAAATGGGCAAAAATTGACCACATTTGATGAAAGCTAAACTCATGTAAACTGTAGACTCAAGAAGCTCAATGAACCCTAAGCAGACTACATGAGAACCACATCACTGCACATCCAAATCCAACTGCTACATATCCATCAGGATGGCTACATTTAAAAAAAATTAAGGCGGGTTTGGTGGCTCAGCCTGTAATCCCAGCACTTTGGAAGACTGAGACAAGTGGATTGCCTGAGCCCATGGGTTTGAGACCAGCCCGGAGAACTTGGTGAGACCTCATCTCTACAATAAATTGCAAAAATTAGCCAGGTGTGGTAGCATGTGCCTGTAGTTCCCGCTACTTGGAAGGCTGAGGTGGAGGGATTACTGGAGTCCAGCAGGTCGACGCTGGGGTGGCTGTGAGCATGCCACTGCACTCTAGCCTGGGTGACGGAGTGAGACTCCAACTCAAAAAAAAAAAAAAAAAAAAAATTAAAGTAAGTGCTGCAGGAGACATCCTTATGGAAATTGGAACTGGAAACCAATTCCTGATCAAAACCCCAAGTGCTCATACCATAAGAAATAAGACAGACAGGTGGTGCCTCACCAAACTGAAAAGCTTCTGCAAAGGAAAAGAAACCATCAAGAGAGCAGGGAGACAGCCCACAGAATGGGAAAAAATATTTGCCAACTGTATATCTGACAAAGACCTAACACCCAGGATCTACAAGGAACTTAAACACGCCGAAAAGAAAAAAACAAACAGCCCCATTAAAAAGTGGGCAAAAGACATGAATAGACACTTCTCAAAAGTGTCTATTCTCAGCCTCACTAATCATCAGAGAAATGCAAATCAAAACCACCTTGAGATACCACCTAACCCCAGTAAAAACGGCCATCATTAATAAAACAAACAACAACAGATGCTGGTGAGGATGCAGAGAAAAAGGAACACTTCTACACTGCTGGTGGGAATGCAGACTATTGCAACCTCTTTGGAAGACAGTGTGGTGATTTCTGAAAGAACTAGAAATTGACCTTCCATATGACCCACCAATCCTCCTATTGGGAATATACCCAGAGGAACTCAAATCATTCTACAAAAAAGATACCTGCACACGCATGCTTGTTGCAGCTCTATTTACAATAGCAAAAACATGGAACCAACCATGCTGCCCATCGAAGCTGGACTGGATTTAAAAAAAAGTGATACATATACACAATGGAATATTATGCAGCCATAAAGAAGGACAAACATATGGACTTCGCAGCAACTTAGATGGATTTAGGGTCGATCATACTCAGTGATCTATTACAGAAACATGGAGTACCATATGTTCTCACTCATAAGCGGACCTTGAACAATTATCATAATACTATAAGAAAGGGATTGACAGTAGTGGGAAACTGGCAGGGGAGAGGAAGTGGGATTGGCAGTTGAGGGAAACTGCCAGGGGAGGGAGGGGCACACCTCATCAACAAGGGTACCTGCATAATGAACATATATATACCTAACTCTGAATTGTACCCCACATCTTTAAAAAAAAAAGTGCTAGTGACAGTATGAAGCAGCTGGAACTCTCCATACATTCTGGTGGGAACGTAAAATGATACCGTGCTTTACGAAACACTTGGCAGTAAAAAGAAAGTAAAATCTATACTTCCCATATGACCCAGCAACCTCACTCCTAGGCATTTACCCAAGATAAATGTTCACAGCCCAAGTCTGGAAAAACCCAAACGTCTTTCAAATGGTGAATGGATAAACCAATTGTGGTGCAATAGGAATGTGTAAGCTACTGATGCGTGCAAAAACATGGCTGGCTCTCAAAAACATGATGGTAGCTGAAAGAAGACACAAGGATAACATACGACACTCTGGAAAAGGCACACCTACAGTGACAATGCAGATCAGTGTATGGGCAGAGGGACTGACAGAAGAAGGGCACAGGGAGTGATGTGGGGTGATGACGGTATGCCACATCTTGACTATGGCAGCAGTGACATGACTGTCCGTATTTGTCAAAACTCATGGAACTGAACATATTTGGAACAAGTGCATTTATGGTATGTAAATTATACCTCAACAAAGTTAACAAAAAAGAAAAACCACCCTGTGGCAGAGATCAAAACATCCCCTGCAATGGTCCCGCTTTTTCAGAACAAGGCCTCTGAGGGGCCTTCACTCAAAGGATGGGGTCAGACTCAGGGCAGAGCCCTTCCCATCTGGCTATATCCCTTGCACAGGGGTGGGGACAAGTCACGCTCCAGCCTCCACTTCCTGGTCAACATCTTCACAATTTACAGAACTAGGAACACAGGCTGGACTGCCACTTGTGGGAAGAAAGCCCAACTAAGCCAAGCCTTGCCAACAAAGGCCATGGACGGACTACAAGGAGGTGTGGGCTCCAAGGATCTTTTTGTGTGAGTGGCTGCAGAGAGGGCATCAACTTTCAGGGCGTCATCAGAGTCGTCTCTGCTGCTGGGGGCCACATGCCTCCTCACTGGGGTGCAGGACAAGGATCAAGGCACACCTGCCCGGGTTTCAATCTCACTGCCGCTACTTATCACCTGTGCAGCTTTGAGCTCATGATGTAACCTCTTAGTACCTACTCCACGGGGATGGTGGGAGCATGAAAACAACTACAGGGAAGGCATGTCCAGTAGACTCTGCTATTACATCACGATGCCACGCCACAGTTGGCTTGTCTCTCTCTATGGCGCTTAGCATGTGGTTTTATGGTCCTCTATCTTGCGGGGAGTGCATTAGAGGAGGGCTTCAAGCATCGGTTTCTGAGTTAAAGGCGCCCATCAATAAAATAGAGTCCTTCAGAGCGCCTCCCTCCCACAGGCTGCCTACTCATAAGGAAGCCTCGGAAGACTACTGGGAGAAATGACATAAGCGGGGCAAAAAGAAAACTTGATCGTGACACCAATGTGACTGGTAAGCCTCTGGATCCAGCCAGGCCTAAATCCAGATAGATCTACAGGGAGACAATACATTTCCCTATGGCTTAAGCTCTTCTGAGTTATGACTGAAAGTGACCCTCTTACAAAACCTCTTCCTAGAACAATGTCCCAGCGCTACAGAGTTTCTGGGATCTCTGTCACTTACCTGAGAGTGAGATTCCTTCTGCCAGCCCGTAAGGGAGATAAGCAAAAATGATCATCATGCCAAACTCCAAGGAAGGTGTTTTCCTCAAGTCAATATGCTTTAGCACGTGAATGATAATTGTTAAGGAAAAAGAATCAAGGGCCATTTATGGGAGATGTAGAGAATTTTCTACAGCAAGACTGCCACATTCTAAATATAAAACATAGACAATGTATACAAAAGATTTTGGAACATCCCAAGGCTACAACTGAAAATTTGTCACTGTGGAATTTTTTCTTTGTAGGGAGGCTTTTTTTTTTTTTGAGTTGGAGTCTCACTCTGTCGCCCTGGCTAGAGGGCAGTGGCATGCTCACAGTTACCCCAGCCTCAACCTGCCGGGTTCAGGCGATCCTTCTGCCTTAACCTTTCAAGTAGATGGAACTACTGGTGCGCCATACCGCGCAGCTAATTTTTTGATTTATGCCTGACTGGAAGACTATTGTTATAAGCAGGGGAACTTGACAAAACACTAAGAAATGTAAATTCTGGAGAAAAACTCTTTTAAAAATGCTAACTTATGGCCTGGTGCAGAGGCTCAAGCCTGTAATCCCAGCACTTTGGAAGGCCCTGAGGCGAGAGGCCTGCCTGAGCCCAGGGGTTAGAAACCAGCCTGGGTAACTTGGTGAGATCTGTCTCTACAATAAATTTAAAAAATTAGCTAGGCATGGTAGCTTGCACCTGTAGTTCCAGCTACTTGGAAGGCTGAGGTGGAAGGATCATCAGAGCCCAGCAGGTCGACGCTGGGGTGGCTATGAGCATGCCACTGTACTCCAGCCTGGGCAATGGAGTGAGACTTCAACTCGAAAAAAAAATAATAATAATTAAAAAATAAGAAAGTCTTTTGGGCCAGGTGCGGTGGCTCAAGCCTGTAATCCCAGTACTTTGGGAGACCGAGGTGAGAGGATTGCCTGAGCCCAGGAGTTCGAGACCAGCCTGGGCAACTTGGTGAGACCTCATCTCTACAATAAATCAAAAAATTAGCCGGGTGTGGTGGTGCATGCCTGTAGTTCCAGCTACTTGGAAGGCTGAGGTGGAAGGATCACCTGAGCCCAGCAGGTCAAGGTTATGGTGGCCGTGAGTGTGCCACTGCACTTCAGCCTGGGCAAGAGTGAGACTCTGACTCAAAACAAAAAACAAATAAAAATGGGAAAGTGCAGGTGGGGGGAGGGCGGAAGGACTGGGACTACAGACACACCGAGGACAGCCTACATTCCAGGTCCCTCCCAGGGCTCCATTACCCTCCCACCTCCTCCTCTGACATCAGATGAGCTCACTAATGGGTGCCCACCTTGCTTTCCAGAGTTCTGGGCTTCAAGGCCCTGAGGAAGGACAGTCTTTCCTGTTCTTGGAGATTTCCAAACTCATGCCTCTCTATATCCAAATCTTTTCCACATGCACATACTGAAGCTCACAGTCCCCATCCGCTCTACTTCTTTACAACAGAGGATTTTCTCTCTCTCTCTCTCTCTCTTTTTTTTTTAAATAAAAGAATAAAGAAGAGGAAAAGACTGAGCTGGAAGGTTTCCTTTTCCATTCTGTGTACAGATACAATATGAGAAGCTGTCAGGCAATTCAATACAGCCTTTAGACTTCCAGACAAAGGAGTTGATGAAAAATTCGATAGGATGGCAGAAAAACATGCCTGCAACCAGGCAAGTCTCTTCCGGCCATCTGTGAAACACACTGCTGGCAGAGGAGCGCCAGGTGGTCATCTCCCTGAGAGGCTGAGATGCTGGCTTGGGCACACACAGAAATGGTCTGGTGCCTGTTCCTATTTTAAACTTAATGAATTCTCTACAGTATATGGGTGCCATTGGCCTTAACAAGCCTCTTTCCTCCTCTGACTGGAAAAGCTTACAGGTTGTTAAACAACAAAACCAGTGCAAATCACTTAGATGGAACACACTTTAAAAGTCCCTTTTCCAGCCGGGCTCGGTGGCTCAGCCTGTAATCCCGCGCCTTTGGGAGGCTGAGGTGAGTGGATTGCCTGAGCCCACGGGTTCGAGACCCGCCTGAGCAACTTGGCGAGACCTCATCTCTACAATAAATAAAAAATTAGCCGGGCATGGTAGCGCGCACGTGCACCTGTAGTTCTGGCTACTTGAAAGGCTGAGGCAGAAGGATCGCCGGAGCTCAGCAGGTCCACGCTGGGGTGACCATGAGTATGCCACTGCACTCCAGCCTGGGCAACGGAGTGAGATTCCAACTCAAAAAAAAAAAAAGTCCCTTTTCCAATCCTTCCAGATAAAACACTTTCTGTGGGGTAAAGATTTTCTCAATTTGACATTTTCAAATAAAATTAATTTCCAATTTTCTGACTGTGCAAAGTGAGATGGCAGAAAATGAAAAACATCTGAATGTGGCTGTCATACTCTGGGAACTGAGAAGCCCCCAACATCGAATCTGATATCCAACAGTGAAAATGGTTTTAAGGTTTGGAAAGTGACATCCTGAATTTCACATGTTAAATGTAAAAATCCTTGAGTTTAAATTAGAGTATTTCTCAAACCAAAACTAAGTACAAAAATCCTCCTTCAAACAAAACCTTAGTCTAAAATTGGCCGCCCGAGGAACAGGAGAAACTGGCTAGAGACGGATGCAATCAAGAATAATCTCAGCACTGCGTGTTCATCACATTAAAAGGATATTAATGCAGAAATTAAGCCAGTGAGAGTGCCGAGCGCTGCTGAGCCAAAGAACATTTTGAGGAAGTAGTCAAGGGCTTGTAAGAATGTTTGCCACCCACTGACATCTGACATATTTTTTCTTGTTAAACCTTCAGCTGTGCTAGGAAATAAAAGAAAACAGAAAGAAGTTAAATGTTATACACAAAGTTCTTAGAAGTGAACTTAGAACGCAAACGGATTTCTTGCTTATCCCCTCATTCATTAGTTCATTCCATCATTCAATAGGCTGAATGCTTATTTGTTCACCTACTTTGTCCCAGGTACCACGGTAGTTTCTGGGGTTTAGGGAGGACAGCACAGTCACTGCACTTACGGAGCTCCCCCAGGGTTAACGGGGAAGAGAAACAGGGAGGACTTAAGACGACCTGGGGAGGGTGAAGGGCCTTAGAAACAGGGTGGGTGCCCAACTGGGCGGGGGCGCAGGGAGGTACCTGAGAACATGTGGGCTAGGCCTAGGTTCAGGTTTGATAAAGAAGAGTTGCCTGGGTGAAGCAAGGAGGAAGAGCACCCCAGGCCAAGGGAACGATATGTGCAGAGGCAGGGAGGCAAGGAGGCAGGGAGCCCAAGCACACGTGGATACAGTGGGAACATCCAAGAACCTAGATGAGTAAGGCTGAAACACGGGGAGCAGGATGGGGGAGGGAGGAGATGAGGCAGGGCAGCAGGAAGAGGCAGGGCCTGGGAGAAGGCTTGGGCAAGTCAATGGGAAGTGTCTCAGCACAGAAATCCTGCCACAAAAACTGAAACTGAGGCTGTGGTGCTAAGTCAGCTCAGAGTGGAGACGCCCAGAGAAGAAACGCCAGAGGTTTCAGGCAGAGGGAGGATTTAAGAGACATAAGGAGAAAGAACTGAAAGAACTTTCACTGTTCCGGAACAAAGTAAAATAAATTTCAAAAGCCATTAAATTCAATGGCTGCTTTTGTCCCCAAAGGGAAAACCATGACACCATCAGCAGGAAGCTGCTCTCAGATCTCTTCCTCTTGTCATTCCACCTCACAAACCCTCCGCCTTTCTCCCTCCTCTACTGCCCTTCCGCCAGGCGTCTGCCTCACTGTCTCTCTCTAGACATCCATGTCTTCCTACAGACCAGCTCCATTCTCCACTCAAAGGCCTGAACGATCCCTTTCAAGTGGATCTCTGATCAGTTACCCACCTGTTCAAAACTCAAGACTCACATCTGTAATCCCAGCACTTTGGGAGGTCAAGGAGGGAGGATTGCTTGAGTCTAAAAGTTAGAAACCAGCTTTGGCAACATAGCAAAACTTCATCTCTACAAAAAATCAAAAATGGAGCCAGGCATGGTGGCATGTGCCTGTAGTCCCAGCTATTCAGGAGGCTGAGGCGGGGGTAGATCACCTGGTTGAGGCTGCAATGAGCCATGATTGTGGCATTACATCCCAGCCTGTGCAACAGAGTAAGACCTCCAACTCAAAAAAACAAACTGTCCCTCACGGACAGTCTCCTGATAGTACTAGGAGCAAGCCTGGAGCTGGCTTGGCCTGGCTCCTTCCTGCTATCCTCTCTGACTTTGTCTCCTCCTCATTCAGGGTGGGGCCACACGAGCACCCTCTAGGTCAAGTTTCACCTTTCCCTGACCCAGCTAACTTCCTCATTTGTCCCTCAGAACCCAGGGTCAGTGACATTCTCTCAGGGACACGGCCAGCCCATGTATAGGTTCTGTTGGTGCCTGACTTCTCCTCATAGCATGTGAAGACTGTGTACCATTCCATTTTGCTGCCATATGACCAGGGCCTAAGGTAAAGCCTCGCAGAAAAGATACTCAATGCATTTTGCTGAATCAGTAAATGAAACAAAGAAGCGTCAACAATAATACTCAGCTTCATTAAATACCATGTCATGAACTAAAAGAGAAACTCTGATAAAAATATAGCTTGGTCAAATAACCTCAGGAGACTTTTCAAGATTCACAGCACAAAGTAACACCATAAAGGTTCTGAGAAGTCCTGAATTATACAAATCTTTCCTCACACAAAAGTTTTCCAGACTCATCCAAATACACAATGGCCCCAACCCCCTTTCCTACCCAGCAGATCTCAGGTTAACCCTCTCTTTGGGGAATGTGGAAACCAACAAGGGCTTGTATTGGAAAAGTGCTTTTGAAGGCCATGTTCGCCGTACAGTTCCAAAAAGTAGACCTGTGGGCCACACACATCATGTCCAGCCTCACCCCATATTACTATCACAGCTGGCACCCAGGCTAGCTTTTTTTTTGAGTTAGAGTCTCACTCTGTCACCCAGGCTGGAGTGTATGCTCATGGCTACCCCAGCGTCAACCTACTGGGCTCCAGCAATCTGTCTGCCTCAGCCTTCCAAGTAGCTGGAACTACAGGCGCGCACTACCACGCCCAGCTAATTTTTGATTTACTGTAGAGATGAGGTCTCGCCAAGTTGCCCGGCCTGGTCTTGAACCCATGGGCTCAGGCAATCTACTCGCCTCGTCCTCCCAAAGTGCTGAGATTACAGGCTGAGCCACTGAGCCCGGTCTCTGCTTTCTTTTTATACAGAGGACACTGAAGCCCAAAGAGAGCAAGTAACTGAGGTCACATGAAGCACTCACGGCAAATCCAGGGCTGGGTGGATGGTGTCTAAACTCAAGATGAATGAGAGTCGAGTCTGAACTCTTTCTGGCCTGGTAATTTTCTACACCTTTTTTTTTTTTTTTTTTTTTAGTTGGGAGTCTCACTCTGTCGCCCAGACTGGAGTGCAGTGGCATGCTCCCGGCCACCGCAGTCTCAACCTGCTGAGCTCTGGCGATCCTTCTGCCTCAGCCTTCCAAGTAGCTGGAACTACAGGCGCGCACGACTAATTTTTTGATTTATTGTAGAGATGAGGTCTTGCCAAGTTGCCCAGGTGGGTCTCGAACCCGCAGGCTCAGGCAATCCACTCACCTTAGCCTCCCAAAGCGCAGGATTACAGGCTGAGCCACAGAGCCCAGCTACACCTTATTTCTTAAGGGGGTGTTTCTTATACCTTAAGTCAAAGACAACACTGCTGTAGGGTCCATTTCACGAGCCTAAGTTGTAACTGGAGAAAACAAAAGGTTTTCTCTGCAGCAATTATTATATGAGTATACTGTAACACATCAAAGCTAAAATTGATGTAAGTAAAGGTAATGAAGAAGCAGAAGACACTTTGTTTTCTGGCACTTCCAAGGTAACAACATCAAAAAGGAATAATTCACCAGGCGTGGTGGCTGAAGTCTGTAATCCCAGCACTTTGGGAGGCTGAGGTGAGAGGGCTTCCTGAGTCCAGGGGTTGGAGACCAGCCTGGGCAACTTGGCGAGACCTTGTCTCTACAACAAATCAAAAAATCAGCCAGGTATGGTGGCACATGCCTGTGGTTCCAGCTACTTGGAAGGCTGAGGTGGAAGGATTACCTGAGCCCAGCAGGTCAAGGCTGAGGTGGCCATGAGTGTGCCACTGCACATCCAGCCTGGGGGACAGAGTTGAGATTCCAATTCAAAAAAAAGGGGGGGGAGTTAATTCATTTATATGTTCTGTTACAAAGATGCAAGTGCCAGGTCACTTTGGAGATGGCCATTTCTGAAGTAAACCCCTACAAACAGGATGGATGCTTCCTTCTAACCAGCGGCAGGTGGCAACAGCTCCTAGGAGCTGGGAGCAGGTCTAGAACATCCCCTTGCTCTTTTGTGTGAAAACGCCCACCAGCCTTCCAGGCCTGGCTCACAGGACATCCTGTCTGAAAAGTCTCCCCGAATTCCCCTTGGTTGCTTTCCCCCCTGGTACTCAAGGCACTGTGTTCACGTCTCCATGAGCACCTTATCCCACTCAAACCCACCCGATCTCTGAGCAGAGTCTGGCACATATGGGTCCCTCATACAGTGCTGTTGGCAGATGGCCAGTTGTGGTCAGAAGAGTTGGTGGGGCTGACCCCTAGCCCAGCCTGTGTCTCAGCAGTGGCAGTGCTGGGGGTGGGGGTAGGCTGGAAACTACATGCATGTGGTCATTGAGCCAACTGTGGGAAATGTCATCGGAGGTGAGCCTCGCCTTCAGAAAGTTCTGGTAAGAACCTCTGACTATTATAAGGACTCCATCACTTCTCATCTTAAATACAAAATATCACCTCATCTTTGGCCTTTCTGCAGCAAAGAGACCTGGGAAAGCTGGAAAGGTCCTACCTCTGACAGATTTTTTTCTTTAAATACATTGGAGACAAAGCAAGTGAGTTTAGCTCCCAATGTATAAAAATAACTCATGATGCCACCTCCAAGTTGGGTAAAATTCCTTATCACAAATGTTCAATATATGTAGCCAGGATACAAGATAAAAGTAAAAACCAGAAAGCTACACAGCTTTCAGAGTACATCTTAAGTGAGAATAAAATATTGCCATCAGATTTTTTTAAAGGTCTTGCAGCATGATGTTGATGATTTCCTAATAAAGTTACAGAAATTGCTGCCAAGGGAAATGTGAAAAAGCCAATAACAGGGACTTAGTTAAATAGATCTTAGTAAATCCGTAGAAAGGAATATTCTGCAACCAGTAAAATGATGCTGTAGAAGACTGTTTCATTAACTCTGTTCAGTGAAAAAGTTACAGTATGGTATTGGTGGTATAAACCCATTTAAATAAAATATATGTATACTTATACCAAATTGTTAACCATAATTATCTCTGAGGAGGAGCAATGTGTGTGACTGTTCTTTCTTTTTTGGCTCTGTGCTTTCTAAATTTTTATTATTAAGAATATATGGTCTGGGCGTGGTGGCTCATTCTACAATCCCAGCACATTGGGAGGCAGAGGCGGGAAAATCATTTGAGTCCAGGAGTTTGAAACCAGTCTAGGCAACATAGCGAGACCTTGTCTCTGTCTCTACCAAAAAAAAAAACAACAAAAAAAACAGAGGCCAGGTGCGGTGGCTCACGCCTATAATTCCAGCACTTTGGGAGGTGGAGGCTGTGGTGGTTGTGAGCATGCCACTGCACTCCAGCCTGGACGACAGAATGAGACTTCAATTCAAAAAAAAAAAAAAAAAAAATTAGCCAGACATGGTGGCACACACCTGTAGCCCCAGCTACCCAGGAAGCTGAAGCAGGAGGATCACCTGAGCCCAGGAGATCAAGGCTGCAGTGAGCTGTGATGGTGCCACTGAATTCCAGCCTGGGAGAAAGAATGAGATCCCGCCTCAAAAAAACCCAACATGTATAACTTTTAAAACAAAGAGAGGCTAGGCCGAGCACTGTGGCTCACACCTATAATCCCAGCACTTTGGGAGGCCAAGGCGAGAGGATTGCCTGAGTCCAGGGGTTCGAGACAAGCCTGGACAACTTGGCGAGGCCTCATGTCTACAATAAATAAAAAAATAAGCTGAGTGTGGTGGCGCGTGCCTGTAGTTCCAGCTACTTGGAAGGCTGAGGAGGAAGGATCACCTGAACCCAGCAGGTCGAAGCTGTGGTGGCTGTGAGTGTGCCAGCACCCCAGCCTGGATGAGAGAGTGCGACTCCAACTCAAAAACAAAACAAAACAAAATTTTTTTTTTTAGTTGGAGTTTCACTCTGCCATACAGTGAGTCAGATGACAGAGCGAGACCCTGACTCAAATACGTAAGTAAATAAAATTTGAAAAACCCTATAGCCCTTCCCCCATCCAGACCAAATGCATCCGAAGCTCTGGTTGGGAGGGGGCCTTGAACGCCACACTTCATGAGCGGCCTCAGTGATGCTAAGGAGCTGGGCTGAGAAAGCACACTAAGAAGAGGTCCATTAGGCTGACTTTCTCTCCTCATCATCCCAGACCTGACTATTCCTGTGGCACAGCAAGGCTCGTCAGGACAAAGAGGTGGGGAAGGCAAGGGGCAAACCGATCACTCAGAGCACACACACTGTGGGAACACCTGACCCTGCAGTACAAGGACCTTTAGTTCTGTCACTGGAGAAAGCAGTTTCTCTCCTCTCCCACACATACTTGGTCAGGACGATGGAGACTGCATCGTTGAGGATACTTTCTCCAAAAACCAGCATGTTGAGCACCGGGTCCACATGAAGTGCATTGAAAATCGCAATGGTGGCCACTGGATCGACAGCAGAAATGAGGGAGCCAAATGCAAAACTGTAAGAGAGAAGGGAGGGGAGACTATAACGTGTGTCACCTGGTCCACATATCCTGCATTCAAGTCAAAGACCGTAACATACAGCAACACTACACGGTAGAGCTGAAGCAGCTACATAAGCCGGCATATTTCCCCACATATCTGCTAGCTGCCAGGGCTGGCAGAGTGGTGGAGGCCTACACTAAAGTGAGCTGTCAGGAATGGCCTGGCTTCTCACCATCACACCGAGCCTTTCCCTGACCCATGACAGACGGAAGACTTTTGCTTGGATAGGTTACACACTGCCCAGCCCTCTTGGTCAGAGCAGCTAGAGCCAATGGCCCATGAGCTCCTGGTCTGATCTCTGTTCTGCCCCTTGCCACCAGGCCATCAGAGTGTCATCTCAAATTTGTCTCCACTCAGATTTGCAGCCTTTAAGAAAGTACCGAATGCCAACAGCAACTCCAGCGTGCTTCAGGGGTGGGGACTTGGGTGGCAGACACTAACATGATGTTGTCTCCCAATAAGGCCAGCAGCCCTCGCCGACAGTACCATGAAGATCTTATCACTTCCAACAAGGATTTACTAATAGCCTCACATGTTCCATGCACCTTGGCTAGTAACAGGAAACTTACCATGGCCCCAGGACTGTTCTAAGCACTTCACACATAGTGACTTATCAGTCCACATAGCAACTGTATGAGAGAGTGCTACCACAGCCCACAGGACAGGGGAAACTGAGGGACAGTGGGATGAAATAACTCATTCAAGGTCAGTCAGCCAACAAGTGGCAGAGCTAGGATCCAACACAGGCTATCTGATCAGAGTCGGCGCTCTAACCAGAATGATGGATACAGCAATATCCAGAGACTAAAACACATTCAGAAAATGGCCAGTGTGATACAGGAAACAAATCAGGGTGACACAAGAAACAGCAATCTGGTGAGGAGCTGTGTGTGGGAGCCACTTAGGCTGGGGGTCAGGAAAAGCCTCTCTGAAGGGATGATATGTGAGCAAAACCTACATGACAAGCAGTAGCTGGCCAGACCAAGACCTGGGGGAAGTGGTGACAGCAATGACCCCCGAGGTGGGAGCAAGCCTGGCTGCCTGAGAAACAGAGAGAAGGTGTGTGTAGCAGCAGGGAGTGAGGCAGGAGTGAGTGGCAGGAGATGCTGTTGGCCGGCAAGGGAGCAGGCCCAGTTCCTGCGGGCCTTGTGGGCCATGTGGGTCTGGGGGTTCATTTGCCCAGTCCGCTCACTGCTTTCCCATAAGTCTTCAGCACCCTCGTTGCTATGCCTGGCATGGCTTTCTTTCCAGGATAGCAGAATGGGTGGGTCGGTCCCTTCCACAACACCAGACAAAACGCAGGACCCCAAGGCACAGCCCGCACCAGACTCAAGCCAGAGACTGTCACCTGTGCCCCACCCTCACCAAGTATGCACCCTGCGAGGGAAGAGGACACTGGACCCAGGAGCCTTCATGGGCAATCGCCTGACTCCAGGGCCAGGGAGAAGCACTGACCAAAGACATGCCTGGTGTCTTGCCAGGCTTGGTTCTCTTCGTCAATCAGTGATTAGGCCTCTGGTTTCCATGGCAGCTCCCTGTTAGTGTGACTGATGTGAGTTCACCCAGGACAGCCTCCAGATTCCAGGCTGAGGACCACATCCCACAAGACGGTCGCAGCTTGGACCCCAGTTCCCAGACCTCACCTGACCTCACAGAGGTTATCACAGGCACTTGAGCTGCAAGGGGTGGCTGCTATGCTTTTGTTGTGGGTATATTTCCAGGATCTGCACTGATCATGGCCCAGAGACACTTGCAGAAGGCAAGCAGACAGGAGAGGAGGAGGAGGGAGAGAGGGAGGGGAAGGAGCTCCAGTTAACCTGGAGCTCTCCTTTGTTAGCGGCTCGTCCTCAGGCCCTTGTCTTGCAGTCCAGACCAAGCTTGTCTCTTCTCGTAATTCCCACTCCCATCAACTATAGCACCATTACAAAAGGCCATGAAGGAAGGACACCTACAAAGTGTATCATGAAGGGATGAGGGTAGCCAGGGACGCAGACCTGGGGCCTGTGGCAGGCCGGGTGCTGTGCGCTGACACAGTTCAGTGGCCTCTTCTCAGTCCTAAGCAGGGCACAGGAGGGCGGACGGCCACAGTTCTCCCTGCTCAGCACCCACAGCCCCTAGTCTTGGCAACACACCTGAACTTCCCTTTGGGGAGCTGCACTCTGCCCTACTCTCCATCCCTGTAGTCATGTGGGGCTCTAGATGTGTGCATGGGGCCAAGCTTGGTCAGTGCACCATCGCCAGGTACTCTGCCAGCCCACTGGGAATAGGTGGTTCTTTCGGCTGAAGAGAAGGTGATGGGAGCCTGGAGCCATCAGTGCTGCTATGTGGGGTCAGCTGCGGAGACGAAGGCAGTCAGGGGAGAGCCGAGCCAAGATGCAGCAAGAGGAGGAGTCCATCACTGTGGCCCTGGAGGCTGTCGCCCCCAGAAGTCATTACCCAGGGGACACTTTGGTTCTAAGAACCAACACTCTTCTTTTTGCTTAACCCAGTTTGTGCTGGGTTTTGTTGCACTGAAGGGCCTGGCTGATGCACTTTGTCATGTCCTTCTGACATCCTGAATTGGAACTTGGAGAGCAGAAAGTAGCAGGTAAACTGAGGAATGGAGAGGATGGGCAGATGGAAGATATGTGTAGAAGCAAACACAGCAAAATGTGACCACAGAGTCCAGGTGGTGACTGTACAGGCATTCACTGTACAGTTATACATCTTCTGTATGCTGAAATTTGTATAATAAAAGCTGAAGTCCAGACGGTTTTGTAGAAATCACAAAACACACTTAGCTTTGGCTGGGAATCTAAGCTGAGGTGGGGTATTTAAAACAGTAAGCCTGGAAAGTCAAAACACAAGCCATCTGAGTCCCTGAGAGACTTGCATCCAGGGTCGCTTAACCTGGCCATCAGTTGTCAGGCCTCACACTGTCAATGTGAGCTCAGTCTTTCAGAAGGCCAGACTAGAAGTTCTACTTAAAAATGTGTTTTTTAGGCCGGGCGTGGTGGCTCACGCCTATAATCCCAGCACTTTGGGAGGTCAAGGTGAGAGGACTGCCTGAGCCCACAGGTTCGAGATCAGCCTGAGCTACTTGATGAGACTTCATCTCTACAATAAATAAAAAAAATTAGGTAGGCATGGTGGTGCGTGCCTGTAGTTCCAGCTACTTGGAAGGCTGAGGTGGAAGGATCACCTGAGCCCAGCAGGTCCAGGCTGTGGTGGCCGTGAGCGTGCCACTGCACTCCAGCCTGGGTGACAGAGTGAGATACTCCAGCTCAAAAAAAAATATGTGTTTTCTTCATTTCATCATCTCAAGGCATAGTAACATCAACAAAATGAAAAGGAAACCGACTAAAGTCGTGAAATAATTTAGGATATCTAAGAGTGAAATCTCTCTCCAGAATATTACTGAAACAAAATATGTACAACAGTTACTTTTTATTTTTTTTTAATGTATAGACGGGATCTTGCTATGTTGCCCAGGCTGGAGTACAGTGGCTATTCACAGGTGCTGTCCCACCACTGATCATCATGGGAGTTTGACCTGCTCTGTTTTCAACCTGGGCTAGTTTCCTCCTCCTTACGCAACCTGGTGGTATTCCACCCGTGTGAGGTCATCATACTGATGCCAACTTAGTATGGACATCAGCACGGTGCACTACAGCCCAGAACACCGAGGCTCAAGTCATTCTCCCACCTTACCTCCCCAGTAGCTGGAACTACAGGCGCCTGCCACTGTGCTGCCAACAAAGTTATTTTTATGTTTTCTATAGTGCAGAGGCTGCAAAAAGTGGTCTGTGGTTCTCATGGTTGGCTTGCATGGTGTACTTGAATGAGCACATTGTCAACATTTAAAAGCTAGAACATTTTCTATAAAAATCTAGAAACCAGTCAGGCGTGGTGGCACATGCCTGTAATCCCAGCACTTTGGGAAGCCAAGGCGAGAGGATTAACCTGAGCCTAGGGGTTCAAGATCTGCCTGGGCAACATGGCGAGACCTTGTCTCTACAATAAATCAGGAAAAATTAGCCAGGTGTGGTGGCGCACGCCCTGTAGTTCCAGCTACTTGGAAGGTTGAGCAGAAGGATCACCTGAGCCCAGCAGGTCAAGGCTGCAGTGGCCATGATCATGCCACTGCACTCCAGCCTGGGCGACAGAGTGAGACTCTGACTCAAAAATAAAACATAAAAGCAAAACTAGAAACCTAGGCTCTTTTGCGAAAAACAATTTGTAAATATCTAGTAATTCTGGGCACAAATTTCCACATGGTAATTACCAGGTGGGCTGTGAAGTGGCTGCCCCCCTCATTCAGGGGGTGCTTTTCCAGTGGCCCTATCCCATCTCTGGACTCACACCTGGACAGCTGCCCTCTGTTCAGTGTTCTGCCAGCCCCTGTGGCTGCAGGGGTTGGCGGCCCCAGAGCAGTCCCTATCCCTGGGACGATCACTTTCTAACAGCAAAGGAAATGTCTGTACATGGAGAGAGAAACCCTACCTGGCTCTTAGTTAGCCTGTCTACGGCCTTCCGGTTTCCATGGTGGCCGGAATTCTCTTCCTTTCCTTCCCCTGAACACCCCAACCGCCAATTCAACGCAACTTGTAAACAGTTGTCCAGCAGTGTCTGTATCTCTAACCAGCCACCCCAAATGCTGTGATACCTTCCTTTACTAGGCATTTCTTTTTACTTGCAAAATGCCTATAAAACACAGGACATCAGTTCTGTTTCCAGCTCCTATGGAATAGGAATGTGACTTCTGCTATGTGTTTATATAAACTTTCTTGCAACAAAAGTTCCAAAATATATGTCTTGGACTAGGGTGGGGGGCGAGAGGTGGTGGAAATGGAATTAGACTTGGTATCAGAGGCACCTTTCCCATGAAAAGGGTTCCCAGATTCTAGTCCCAAGTCATCGAATTGCTGTGAAAGCCTGAGAGCTCTGGCTGGCCCATGGCACTGAACACCCAGCACCCCAGCCATGCCACAAGACCAGACCAAGCACAAAGGCACACAGCACACAGGCACCCAGCAAAGCTGTATACTCTCAGCAGGGTGTCCAGGTTGCACTCTCTGTGGGAAGCCTAGGCTGCACTCCACGTGGGTACTTCTTCAGTGCTAGAGCTGGTACCTTCTGAGAGACAGCTGCCTAGGCTGCTTCTCACTGAGTCAATTCCAGAAATTCCTGCACAAGGCTCATTGGAGAATGAGAAGCTGCAAAAGGACAAGGCATCCACAATAGAGTCCTTGGCCCTGCCTGCTTCCTCTACCCTAGCCCATCCCAGTAGGAACCTCAGAGCAAAGTTTCTGCCCTACTTCCCCCTCCATCCCTAATCCATCGATAAGACAACTTTTCATTATGGCTACTGGAAAGCCTTAGAAATAGTAAAAGGACAATGGTCCAGTGTATGTGTATGGGGGCGGGGCGGTTTAATGACCAGAGTATCCCCTCCAAAGCTTAATCTAAGTCAATCATTTCAATGAGCAATGCTCTGACTAGAGATCTTCAAAGTCTTCGATACAGTTTTCATTGATTTCAGAGAAACAAATTAATTGAAAATAGATGCCACAGCAAAATTCTCAGCAAAAACAGAGACAGAGAGAGAGAGAAAGAGGGAGAAAAAGGGAGAGAGAGAGAGACAGACAGATGCAGAATAGAAGAGTGCCACACCCAGCAAGCAATACGGAGAAATTTTCCCCAGTCTGAAAAGCAGTCACATGGGTGTTACAGTATTAAAGATTTACCTGTCTGTCATGTTGAGTTTAGAGATTACATCAGCCTGTAAAATAAAACACACAAACATACAGACACAAAAAAAACCCCTGGAGAACAGCCAAGAAGATTAAAATGTCCATTAGCACTTTATTAAAACTAATAAGGACATTAATCTTCAGTTCCCAAACCACTTGAAAAACAAAGAAGGCTCCTAAGTTTGAGTTGAAGCATGCATTCGACCATCATACCAACAAAGCATGGAAGAGAATGCCACATTTTTCAAGCCCAATTAACTGCAGTTTTCTTCTCTAAAGTTTCTTTGCATTTAATACCAGCAGCTGAGCAATGATGAAAGTTGCATGACAGACATATTTATTCTGGTGCCATAGGGGCAGCAATAAGGATGGAAATCAGATGGATGGGCTTTAGCTATCAAGAGGAGAAAGCAGCTGACACATGTCACCCAAATGCCTGACCCTCAGCTTAATTTTCAAAAGTGGGACAGGCAAACTTTCTGCAATTGGCAATAAAGGAAAAGAACTGTGACATGCATGGACATGCATAATGCAAAACTACAGACACTACCTTCCTAGGGATGTCTGGTCTAAATTCATGCAAATTAATTTGAAGCCCAAAGTACAGAACATCCCATGGATACCACTGGAAAGTAGCCTAAGCGATGACGGAAAATCCAGAGTATCCAATTCTACAGATAGACAGTTTAGAATTGAGTGAACAGATTCAGAATCATCTTTTTTTTTTTTTTGCCAAATAGTGATTTTTCTAAATCTAATATTTCTTCTATATTTATTGTCATTCTGCTAAAAGGAAAAACTTTTCTTTCTCTGATATGTATTTATATCAGTGTGGACTGATGGGTTTTTATCTTTTTTTTTTTTTTTTTGAGTTGGAGTCTCACTCTGTCGCCCAGACTGGAGTGCGGTGGCCGGGAGCGGCCTGCTGGGCTCCGGCGATCCTTCCGCCTCAGCCTTCCAAGTAGCTGGAACTACAGGCGTGCGCTACCACGCCCGGCTGATTTTTTATTTATTGTAGAGATGAGGTTTTGCCAAGTTGCCCAGGCGGGTCTCACACCTGCGGGCTCAGGCAATCCACTCACCTCAGCCTCCCAAAGGCGCAGGATAACAGGCTGAGCCACCGAGCCCGGCAGAATCATCTTTGATTTTATCTTTTCCAATGCTAGCAGAAAAGCACACCTTTGATTTAAAATGCAAATTTTTATTAAAAAATTGTTCAACCCAGATTCAGTCTACCTGACAACACAACTGATACTGCTGTCATCTGAAATTCTTGATGGTATATACTCTATTTGTAGGCATTCCAATTTAGGACCATATAGATTTGCAAACACAATCAAATAATTTTGGAGATTATGGAAAAGATTCACTCAATTCTAGAAACCAAAGTTCTTGGAGGCCACTTAGAAACACTCTAACATGCCTTTAGTGTGCCTCATTTGAAGCTGAGATTTCCCTCCAGGAAGGCATTTACCCCGAGAGTGAAGTCCAGGCCCCATGAAGTGTCCCTACCCCACCTACCCACCTCCCTGCTCTAGCTCTAAGAATAGAAGATTTTCAAAGATGTTTTTCTTACCTGACCCAGAAAATAAATTCCTCCACCTACTACAAAAGCGGAGATCGCCGTCCCAAAAACAGCAAACAAGGTGATGGAACCAATATTTTGAAAGAAGTTACCCTGTTTGAAAGCAGAAATCAGAGAAATGATTAGAAAAGCTGGTCCAATGGGGTGTAATGGCTCATGCCTATAATCCCAGCACTTTGGGAGGCTGAGGTGAGAGGACTGCCTGAGCCTACAGGTTTGAGAACAGCCTGGACAACTTGGCAAGACCTCATCTTTACAACAAACCAAAAAATTAGCAGGGCGTGGTAGCGCCATGCCTGTAGTTTCAGTTACTTAGAAAGCTGAAGCGGAAGGATCACCTGAGCCCAGCAGATCAAGGCTGTGGTGGCCATGAGTGTATCACTGCACTCCAGCCTGGGCGACACAGTGAGACTCCAACTAAAAAAAAAAAAAAAATCTGGACTGAACATCTTAGTGTAGAAACTAAGGTAGAAAACTAAAAATTTATGTTTTTACAAAAACTTTATTAATAAATGTAACTCTTAGTTTCTTAAATGACGTTATCTACTTATTTTTCTGCCTACACTCATTCACCTTGTGTAAGTCTCAAAGCAACCTGGGAGGTGGGGTTTTGGGGGGGGGGGGGGGTGTTTTTACATTACTCAATAACCAAAAAGGACCCGGAAGGGGGCAGCCACACACCCGACCGGTTGCACAAGCACCACCGCGC
>CAUYQG010276646.1:0-17926 GCA_963574415.1 Tarsius wallacei | reverse complement strand
GACCTCTCACAGAAACAAAAAACTGAGTATCACATGTTCTCACTCATATAGTAGACCTTGATCACCCAACGTATTACCACAAGAAAATGACTGACAGTGGTGGGAAACGATGGGGGGGGGGGTGGGAGGGATAGGGGAAGGGATTAATGGCAATAAATACCTGTCTGGGGATGGGGGGACACTTCTTATCAACCAGGGTGCCTGAACGAGACATATTTGTGTACCTAACCCTTAACTGTACCCCTCAATATCACAATTAAAAAAAAAAAAGAAAAAAAAAAACTCTAAATGGATCAAAGACCTAAACATAAAACCTCAAACTAAGAATCTTAGACAATGCAAGAGACACACTTATGGAAATTGGAACTGGCAACCAATTCCTGATCAGAACCCTAAGTGCCCATATCATAAAAAATAAGATAGACAAGTGGGACCTCATCAGACTGACAAGCTTCTGCAAAGCAAAAGAAACTATCAAGAGAGCAGGGAGATAACCCACAGAATGTGCAAAATATATTTGCTACCTGTATATCTGACAAAGGCCTAACATCTAGGATCTACAAGGAACTCAAACATGCTGAAAGGAAAAAAAAAAAAACAGCCCCATTAAAAAGTGGGCAAAAGACATGAATAGACACTTCTCAAAAGAAGATATACAGGCAGCCAACAGACACATGAAAAAGTGTTCAGCCTTACTGATCATCAGAGAAATGCAAATCAAAATCACATTGAGATACCACCTAACCCCAGTAAGAATGACCATCATTAATAAAACAAACAACAACAGATGTTGGTGAAGATGCGGAGAAAAAGGAACAATTGTACATTGCTGATGGGAATGCAAACTAGTGCAACCTCTCTGGAAGACAGTGTGACAATTTCTGAAAGAACTAGAAACTGACCTTCTATATGATCCAGCAATTCCCCTATTGGGAATATACCCAGAGGAACTCAAATCATTCTACCAAAAAGATGCCTGCACACATATGTTTGTTGCATCTCTATTCACAATAGCAAAAACGTGGAACCAACCAAGCTGCCCATTGAAGCTGGACTGAATTTTAAAAATGTGGTACATATTCACAATGGAATATTATGCAGCCATAAAGGAGGACAAACATATAAACTTTGCAGCAACTTGCATGGATTTAGAGTCTATCATACTCAGGGATCTATCACAGAAACAAAGAATAGAGTACCACATGTTCTCACTCATAAGCAGACCTTGAACAATTATAATAATACTATAAGAAAGAGATTGGCAGTAGTGGGAAACTGCCAAGGGTGGGGGGGGGGGAGGCAATTGGCAGTTGAGGAAAACTGCTAGAGGAGGGAGGTCTGCCTAATCAATGTTTATATGCTTAATCCTGAATTGTACCCTACATCTTTAAAATAAAATAAACATTTTAAATAAAGAGAGAAAAAAAAAAGATTTACTTAAACTTCTGAAGAATATTTCTTCTGGGTTTTTTAAAGGGTCTTTATGTCTGTGCTTAGGCATGTCTTTTGCCCTCAGGCAAAACGTTGTCAAATCTTTCTTAACTTTCATTTCTTACTTGTGCTCAACCCTAACTAAGATAAGTCCTAAGTGAAAGCTCTGAGTCTTTTCAGATATTATCTGGGCATTCACACAGCTCCGTGTGTATGTGTTGTCGTCTTGAGCCTTAGAAAAGCATGAAGCTTTACAAAACTTCCTATGAACAACTCATTCATCAGACACTTATTTTAAGTCTTTAATGATTTTTTTTTGTCTTAACTGATATCACTGCTCCAGAAAGCTACAATATGTAGCAATTGTTGCTTATTTATTTATTTATTTTTACTGAAAACCTGGGAATAAGACTTATCAGATCAAGTAAAGACAAGCTTTATGTATTTTCCAGGTAGCTTTTTCAGTAAGCTTCTAGAAAGGTTAAATAATGACAATTATTTGGAGATTGGGTATGTGGGAGAGTTCTAAACCCATTCCGTGTCTTACAGCTGCTGCTAGGTTGCTGGTTTTAACAACTCTTGTGAATGTGAGACTGTTAGCCCGCAAAACTACTGTGGCATTCTAGTAGAAAATGAGAATAAGACAACTAAAACACAAATCTTACTTTTGTTACTGAGATTCAGCAGTTTTTCTTCAAGAATCATTTATTAGATGATTATAAGCTTTTTGTTAATTTCTGTAATTCTGAAACATTTGTTTTTGACCATTTTTTGCTAGCATTTACATTGCTTTATCAAGAACAGAGCTTTGAAAGTCCTTCCTCTGCCATTCAAGAAGTGATTTTATGCTAGATACCATTTTAAATTATAAATTTTCATGGCATTTTACATGTAACATATCTTTCATAAAGGAGGCTATTTTTGTTGTCACCCAGTTGGAACCAACTCTTGGACATATCTTAATTTTATATATTTATTATCCACATGAACTTACTTCATGTTGGGCATGGAAGTGTGGTGATTTGGTGAAGAAAAAGCATTGCTTCTAGGCTCTCATTCTTCTTTGTCTTCAAAGTGTGGGAGACATAATAAGTGGTCTTAAGCTGAAGATAGCTTAGGTTTGCCAAAATCAAACCTATATGCTTTATTATGACAAATGGCAGAAAGCTTTTGGAAAAGAAAAGTGAGATACCAAAGGGTGGGTATCCTAACAAAGTTCTACATTTATAAGTAGGACACTCTATGCTCCCCGTATAGGCATGAGTTTTAGTAATGTCACTGATGACATACCCACCCCATCCATTAAGAAGGGAACAACTTCAGACACTTTTTTTCTTTAAAATCAGTGACACGGTTTTTATGGATGACAGTCTCACAGGGACAGGCAATTAGATCCTCTGATGAGTGGCTCCAATGCATTTCAATGAAGCACATGCATTCCCAGGAGAAGTTACACTAACCCAGAAAATTTGGCTCTGAGAAAGTGGGTTGGTTAGATTCTGTCAGGTGAGAAAATTGCCCTTAGAGTAGTCTATCAAAGAACCTGATTTGGGGATGGCCAGGAAAGCATACTAATTCTTCTTACCCTTAAGTAACCCTAACAGTATTTTAAGGAAATGGCATCACATTTGCCAAAATAAGCTAATTTTTCTTCAAAGGATGTGGTTATCACATAAGAAATTCTTCTTGAGTTAAAGTGATCCAAGTATTTATAGTGAATTGAGAAGCTATCATCTGTGCTGGAACAGCATCAGAAGAAAAGGTTGTTTCTCTACCAGTTGGTTTATGGAATTCCCATTTATTAGAAGTAAATGATTTTTATAAACTTAAGAGTTAACTCCATTCCATAGCCAGTAAAAAATATCCTTCAAGAACAAAGATGCAACATGGAACAAGACAAGTTTCCTTAGCTCATAGAAGATACATTTTAGAAGATATGACAGAGGATACATTATTAAAAACCACAAATATCAGTGGTAAGTACTGGACAAATAATGCACTCAAATATTAATCACTTTTATTCTATGCTTTGGTTATCTCAATGCCCATAAGATATTGGGTCTATTCAATACCTTATATAAGATTTTGGCATCAATAATGCACCATGAGATTGTGTTGTGCTTGTCAAATTTTGCTGTCTATACAGTGTCAACTTTATTAAAAATATGGAAGCTTGAAATTTTTCAGTGTTCTGTGCATGTTTAAATACAGTGTTCTGTACATGTTTAAATGATATTGAAATTCTCTTTATGTTCTTGTTTTCTAAAATTCATCTGTGATATTATGTGAGTGGAAAATTTGGAGGAACATTAACACTTTGAAAGATATTTTTACTGTCCCTCACTCCCCCTGGTAGTGGACCAGGAACCCCTAGTGCTAATGCAACTAGTGTTCAGGGACCAAATGTGAATGAGAACATGTGGTATTCAGTTCTTTGTTTCTGTGACAGTTCGCTTAGTATGATAGGCTCCAACTCCATCCAAGTTTTTGCGAAGCCCATGATTTTGTTCCTTATGGCTGTGTAATACTCCATTGTATACATGTACCATATTATTCTTTTTCCAAACTTCACCTGCTCACAACCTATTTATGTAGTTAATCCACATTTGTACCTCATAACTCTATAATAAAAGGAATTAAACTAAAAAATTAGAATGGCATAAAACAGTACATTCTGTTTGATTATATTTAAATTAAGTTTTAAAAAGCAAAATAAAGAAATTCAACAGAAATATATTGTTATTTTCTTCCTTAGTTGCTGGATACTAAATTGTTTGGGTCTCATTTATCATCATGACTCAATTCTGGTAATTCTTATTTTTCCAGAAAGTAATTTAACCCTGATTTTTAAGTTTATTTGCATAAAATTGTGTAAAAATTAAAGCATTGTTAGTATCTAATATCATTTTCTTCATGCAATTTGTAATTTCCTATATTTTTATTTCTGAATTATTTGCTGATTATGTTAGTTAGCGATGTGTAAATACTCTCAATTTCTTCACACAACAAACTTTGGAAAGTATTTAAATTACTCTGCTATTTTTTTAGTTTTTATAATGAATAATATTTTATATTATAGGTTTTACACTTTGGTTTTCTTTATGTTGGTTTACTTGTGTTTTACATTATTAAATTTAATTTACTTATTACTAATCTTCATTTTTTCATACTTATGGTGTTAATTTATAAAACAATGTAACTTCTGAGATAGTTTAGATCAAATACTGTAACACACTTTATTTTAATTATCTACATTTTCCAGTAATTTGTTAGTTTAATTATAGCTTCTACAAGACACAAGAATTATATAACAAATAATTTTTTTTGTTATTTCTTGAAATTTCTACATCATTATTTTTCATCTGTTTATTTTCATTTTTCTTATAACTTCCTAGTTTTGTAGCTCTGTGCCTGTATACTCTGATGTGCACAATTTTTTTGTACTTTGAGAAATTTGCCAAGGTTTTTTCCATACCTTAATATGAGGTGCATAGGTACTTGAAAGTTTACTGTTTCATTACAAAGTAGATTGCTGTAACTATAGATTTAGGCTTACAATTGTTTTAAATTATTCTAGGCATTATTGTTTTTGCCAATTTGATTTTTCATGTGCTGAAACACATGAGTTACAGTCTCCATTGCCAATATGTTTTTGTTTCTCTCCATTTATTCCTGAGAGCTTTGTCTATAAATTTTGATACTATGTTATTTGTGAATAACTTCAAGACACCAAATACTTCATTGTGGATTGTAATAATTTTCAATACAAACTATTTCTTTTAAAAATCGTATTATTTTTCTTATATTTATCAGTGATAATGTCATGGTCTGGTTTGGTTTTTCTTTACATTTACTGTAAAGACATAAAGAATGTGAGAATATAGAGACTATTGATAATGAGAGTAGTGTTCCTGGCAGAGAGAAAAGCCAATGCCAAGGTTGTGGGTGGAAGCATGTTTGGTATATTTGTAAATCAGAGCTACTAAGACTAGGGTGTGGTGAGTACGCATGAGCATAATAGGAAACGCATGTTAAAAAGATAAGGGTGGAGAGCAGATGATGTAGGGTTTGCAGATCATTATGAAGACTTTGGGTTTGCACTTAGAAAGGTAAATAAAGTTTTGATAATTTTGATGAATGTTGATAATAGAAAGGACATAATTTATTGATTGATTGATTGATTTTTTTGAGTTGGAGTCTCACTCCGTCTCCCAGACTGGAGTGCAGTGACCGCTCCCGGCCACCGCAGCCTCGACCTGCTGGGCTCCGCGATCCTTCCGCCTCAGCCTTCCAAGTAGCTGGAACTACAGGTGCGGGCTACCACGCCCGGCTAATATTTTGATTTCTTGTAGAGATGAGGTCTCGCCAAGTTGCCCAGGCGGGTCTCGAACCCGCGGGCTCAGGCAATCCACTCACCTCAACCTCCCAAAACGCGGGATTACAGGCTGAGCCACCGAGCCCGGCGGAAATGACATAATTTAGCTTATGTTTAACACCATGATTTTGGCTGCTCTGTGGAAAACTGACAAAAGGGGACAAGGGATTACCAGCAATGCATCTATTGCAGATTTTCAAGTAATAGAAGAGTGGCTATGGTGGGGATGATGATAAGTGACTAATTTCTGGATATATTTTGAAGATGGAGCTAATAGGATTCATATATGTATTGGACATGGACTGAGAAACAAAGAGAAATCATGATCTGAGCAGGTGAAAGACGTTGTCATCAACTGAGATGGAGAATACTTAACGGGAGGCAATTTTAGAGTGAAAGTCTATTCGCCCTGGCTGGAATGCAGTCGCAGGATCACAGCCACTGCAGCCTCGACTTGCCGTGCTAGGGTGATCCTTCCACCTTAGCCTTCCAAGGAGCTGGAACTACAGACGTGTGCCACCTTGCCTGGCTAATTTTTTGGGGAAGGGGAGGGTGAGAAGGGGATATTATAGAGACGAGGTCCCACCAAGTTTTCCAGACTGATATCGAATCCCCAGACTCAAACAATCCTCTTGATGCCACCTCGCAAAGTGCTAAATGCTGGGATTATAGGCATGAGTCACCATGCCTGGTGTGAGCCATATCACCTGATGGTATTTTTTTTTTTATTTTACAGAAGCCTGAACTGACAAAGTCACCTGAGATATTGCCCAGGAAATGAGAAAGGAAAATCAGGTTGACTGGAAAGTTTCAGCTAGATGAATAAGGTATTTTTAAAGCCCAGTGAAGAATTAACATCAATGTGAAGGGAGTGGTCAATTGTGTGAAATACTTCAGATAGGTCAACTAGTTTGAGAAATAATCATTACATTTAGCAACATAAACTTCCTTTGTGACTTTGATAAGAGTGGTTTCAGAGGCATGTTAGTAGCAATGTCTGATTGTTTTGGATTAAAGAGAAAATAGGAACAAAGATTTTGTGGATAGTGAATCTAGACAATAACATTAAGGGATTTGCAGTAAAGGAAATTTGAAAAATGTATAACGATTCAAGTGGAATGTTGAGTCAAGAGAACATTTTAAAGAGCATTCTCTTCTCTTTTGAATATTCTTAATTATTTTTGCTCTGATCAGGATTTGTTGGTTTTGGAGAAGGTAGCTATTTATAGGTTCCATGATTCTTTCTGCTTATTTTCTTTCTTATATCAGGTGTGTTGGTTCTTCCTGAGTTCACAACTACTTAAACAAGCATAGGGAGACCTGAGAAGATTAACCTGGGGTAACAGGTATCTTTAATTTCAGTCACGTGATCTCAGAGGACTTTGTCCATAAATGTCTCTTTTTCCCCAGGGACATATTTCTCTTAAAATTTTTGTTATTTGTCCCACTGAAATTAGCAAATCATCCATGGTGGTCATCATTTTGTCTTTCACTGTATCTCATTTTTCATTATTTGTAAATTTACATTTTTTTCTCCTCAGTTGACCTCAGTCAGCAGATACAAATATCATTTTACTCTTCACAATTTCCTCCAACCTGTATCACCTTTAGGCCTGTTCTACATATTTAACAAAAATATGGATGGAATTCCCACATGATATATCTGTTCACTCTATCTCCTCTTCCATTGTGTGGTTTGGAATAGATACTCAACAGATACAGTCAGTTTCGTCTTGGGTTTATCTGTAACTCTGGGCCTCATCATTTCAAGTGATTGATTTTTTTTATTAGAATTTTCAGGAACAAGTTATATTGTTCTTAGAAAGCTCTCCAGTCAGCTAGAAATCATAAATATATATATATATATATATATATATATATATGTCCTTGCATTATTCCTTTAATTAGTCAAATTCGATTTTATTTGGCAGACATTCTTTATATTTTATGTTTTGTAAAAGTAGCCACATTATAGTTTTATTGAAGATGGTGTTTCTTTTACCAAATTTCATTCTTTTATCCTCACCAATCTACTTCAAGTACAAGATGGTATAAGCACACTTTTACCATGCGTTGTTTTAGAAGACTCACAAAATATTTTTAGATAGTAGGGCAAGTTCAGTGTAGTTATACCTTTTAATGAAAGTACATTTATTTATTTATTTATTTATTTTTGAGTTGGAGTCTCACTCTGTCGCCCAGGCTGGAGTGCAGTGGCACACTCCCGGCCACTGCAGCCTCGACCTGCTGGGCTCCGGCGAGCCTTCTGCCTCCGCCTTCCAAGTAGCTGGAACTACTGGCACGTGCTACCACGCCCGGCTAATTTTTATTTATTTATTTATTGTAGAGATGAGATCTCACCAAGTTGCCCAGGTGGGTCTTGAACCAGCGGGCTCAGGCAATTCACTCACCTCGGCCTCCCAAAGCACGGGATTACAGGCTGAGTCACCGAGCCCAGCGAAAGTACTTTTATTCAACAATCATCTCTTTGTGCCATTCTACTCTATAAATCCTTATTGATATTGTAGTACCAAACCTGTCCTAGATTCTAACTGGTTAGAAAGATGAATAAGAGTGTTTTCCCCTGCCATTGAGTAGTTCACTCTCAAAGAACAGATAGAAAAATTTGCCTAAAATTTGACATAAAATTAAAGTATTATGCAAGGAAAGTTATGATTCACAAGGGCACAAAAATGGAACTTCATCATATTACAAGGCACCTAATAACTACTTAACATATGTTGAATTAAATACAAATGATATATAGAATGTATTTGAACAAGAAATTGACGAAGATTACATTTTACAACTGTATATAAGGATACTGGATGATAATAGGTTCTAGGTAGATTTATCAAAGGTAAATGCTAAGGCAATGCTGTGGTTTTAGGACATCATGGAAGCATATTTATGGAAAAGACACACTGATTTGAGCCTAAGTAATGCATAGAGAAAGAATGAGAAACGAGACTGGCATGAAAACTAAGATCCAAGAGGATTGTTCTGATTGTACTTTGCTGCAAATCCTTTGTTCACTCTGAAATGTTACGGTTCTTGCAAAAAGGAAATTGTAGATCAGTTCTGATATGGTATTTTGTCATTCACTACTACTGATGCCAATCGTTGAAAAATTGTAATGACAGAAAACAAAGGTGTAGGTGAATCTTTAAATCTAAACTTATCATAATATCCTCATATTTGAATTTTCTCCTTTACATGTGTTAGGAGAATTCGAAGCCATCATCATTGCTTCTCCCATGCCTGTTGCAAGGACAAATGCCTAGGATTCAATTCTTTTCGGTAGTCCAGACCAGAATATATTGCCTTTTATAAAGCAAACCTTTGAGGATATGTTGCTAATGGACCTTGGTGTCAGTCAGCATGACCTGTCTGAAAAATCATATGGAACATTAACTTGTTTTTGCTCCACCACCTGCTGAGGATGAGTCCAAGAAAAAATTGTCATCCCTGCATGAACAGTGTTGGAACTTCACCTTTTACCTAGTAGCTACATTTGGAGCACAGCAAGAGATCTGCATTCCCAACTCTTTTCTACTTCTTAAGTGTCACTCAGAAGACACAACATAAAATAAATCAGAAAACTGAATATTTTATATATGCCACAGTAAATAGGGTGATTTTTATAGATGGAAAGAAATTGGCACTAGGCACCATAAGGAGAAAAAGCTTTTAATACTGCATGCACTCCGGTTTTAATAAAATTGAAGTTGTCATTTATATTTAGAAAGTGTAAATATAACACTCTAGATGACATTGATTTGCGTTTGGTTTCTGAGTAAATACAGCAGAATATAGGAAACTGTAAGTAATACCCCCCAAATGTCTACATTTTCCATGCTAAAAAGGCATTTTAATTGACTACATGCTAAGATTAGTGATTGACCATTACTGTAATGGTTTAAAATTTAAAATCCTATAATTTCAAAAGAGGGAGAACATGTGTATTGAAGATGTTTTCATCCGTTAAAAGTCTATTTCATTAAATAACATAACTTTCTTCATAACAAAACAATATTAAGTGACTAATTGATGATAACAATATATAATTCATTCCTTGAATTTAGTCATCAGAGTAAAAATTATCCAGCAAGTTAAGTAAAATAGTTGCCTTAATACAAATTATATAGAGTACTTTGAGGGCTGTAAGAAATTTTTGACTAATTTTATTCCTATACCGTAGCCTGTGAATTTGTATAATTTAATTCACCAGTTCAACCTACTACTTGACTTTGTACATTGGCTAATCGACCTCAAAGTAATCAATTTACAGTCTAGGTACTGTATAATAGAACCAGGAAAGTTACAAATAATTTTTAACATAGAAATCACTGAGCAAAGACCTTAGATTTTAGATATGTGTGCTCAAAATTTTCAGATTCTGAAAGTTGGACCAAGAAGAAAGCCTAGAATGTATCTATTTTAAAAATGTTTATTTATTCTTACATGTTTAAACTTGAGTCAACTTCAAAGTACTCTCCATTTGATGCTATACATCTATCAGGAGGCTTTTTCCACAGCTCAAAACAGTTTTTGAACTCATCAATTTTGAGGCCTTTTAGTGCTTCTGCCCTTTTTTGTTTCACTTCTTTCATATCAGCAAAATGTTTCCCTTTGAGGACATTTTTCATCTGAGAAAACAAACAAAAATTTGTGGAGGCAGGGTTGGGTGAATGGGGGGGGGGTAGGTAAGAGGGGTCATGTCATTTTTTTAATCATAAACTGCTGAACACTCAGCATAGTGTGGGTAGGTGTATTGTCATGGTGGAAGAACCAGTCACCTGTTGGCCACAAGTCAGGACATTTCTTCCACAAATCATGATGCAACCTTCTCAGAACTTCCAGATAAAAACTTTGGTTGACTGTTTGATCTTAAGGAACAAATTCTGAGTGTGCTACAAGAAGCCTGCCCTCCAAAAGATAATTCTGGGTTTTTTTTTTTTTTTTTGGTGGGTCCCCTTCATATAGTTTGACTTTTACATTTGTGAGGTCAAATCATCTGGAAAACTTGCTGTAATATGTACTGGTTTAGAGAGTTCATTAGAGCATGCAAATAATTTACAATTAATTTTACTAGTTGCTTTTTTTACTCTTTTTCTTTTATTGTTTGTTAACAAATTATCAAGGTGAAACGTACATTTATAGAAACAAGCAATCTAGCAATATTGAATCATGAAAAAATAGAAAATTTGAATAGACTAATAACAATAAGATCGAATCAGTGAACATCATCTCCCAAAAATGAAAAACCCAGAACCTGATGGCTTTACCTCTAAACTCTACCAAACATTTAAAGAGGACCAATTCTCCTTAAACTCTTCCAAAACATTGAAGGGGAAAAACAAGTTCAAACTCATTTTATGTGGAGAGCATTACTTGACATCAAAGCCAGACAAACATATATCAAGAAAATAAAACTATAGATCAACACCCCTTATAAACACAGATGCAGCATTCCTCAACAAAATACTAGAAAACTGAATTCAACCACATATTAAAAGGATCATACACCATGATCTAGTGAGATTTATCCACAGTTAGATTCTTAATTCACTTAGCTCAATGAGAAGGTACAGACCACAGAATAAGATGACAGTATTATATATGTGCTCAAGTACTTCCAGAGGCTTCATCCCCTAGGATCAGGGCAGAGAAGGGGTTAAAACTCAAAGCGTACTGTTTCTTGCTGGAAAGGGTTTGCCAGCATATTCTCCTAACTGCTGCTGCTGATGGTTGAACTTCTAACTATCCTGCATCAGAAAGTTAACTGGACAGATAAACTACAGATCTCCAGGGGCCTGAATGGAAGCTTGGCACTTCCCAAGCCTTATTTCTCCTGCTCACCCCAGCAATACGTCTAGGTCTACTGAGTCTTTCTGCAAGGAGTTTGTCTACTCATCAAGCTCCTCTGTTTTTACAGCTCCAACTCCAGGAATTGTATTCTAAAATTCCCAACTCTGGGAACAAAAGACTAGTTATGTGAGTCTTCATATATCATAGTACAAAGAAGTGGTTTTAAATAGGCATGCAAACACTTCCAGCGGTTACATGGCCCAGGATCAGTGTAGAGAAAGGGCTAAATTCCACAGTTCCCAGTTTCTTCTCAGGAGTTTGCCAGCACGCTCCTCAGCTGCTGCTTGGTAGTCAGACTTTTCACTAGTCTGCATCTGGAATTAAAACAAAAAAACAATAGATCCCTAGAAGCCTGAATGGGAGTTTGGACACTTCCTGAGATATTTATTCTGTCTCACTTCAGTGATCAGTCCAGGTCTACAGAGTTTCCTTGGAAGGAATTCTGCCATGCAGTGAACACCACAACATTTACAGTTCTTGCCTGAGGGACTGCAATCTAAACTACCTAGCTCTGGAAACTGAAGGAATTTGGCATTCACTTTTCTTCCTAGATCAGAGCACAAAGGTGGTTTTACACAGGTGCACAGACATTTGTAGAGGCTACATCTCTCAAAGATTAGCGCAGGGAAAATGGTAAAACACACCTCCCAGTTTCTCACTGAAAAGGGTTTGTGTACACTTTTGCACCTATTGCTTGAGAATTGGGCTCCTTTCCAGCGTGCATCTGGGAGCCAACAGGGCAGACAAACAATAGGTCTCCAGGATCCTGAACAAAAATTCTGGCATTTCACAAGTTTTCCTCCATGGCTTTCTCCAGCAATAAAACCAAGTCTGTAGATTATCCCCAGATGGAATTTGTCCATGTATGAAGCACAATTTTACAGGTCCCACCCAAGGGATTGCTTCCTAAATCATTTATCTCTGAGAGTTGATGAGGTGCTTCATTCTCAGTCTCCCTAGATCACAGAAAACAAAGAAATTTTTCAAAAACTTCACTTCTAGTACCTAACCTTCCAGAATCAGAAGGTGCCGCCTGATCGCAAGTGCAAGCACCAGTGATAAAATTCTCTCACTGGAGTAGTGCAGAGAATGGGAAACATGCTATTGTTCTTAGCATCACCCTGATTGTAGAAGAAACTGTGACACACATCTAACACCCTAGACTTTTCAGCTACATCTAGAGAGAATGGTTTGTATCTTACCTGTCCTGGGTCACTGACAAAATTTGTCACATCCTAATCTCCTGGGATCCATTAAAAACAGAGAAAGTAGTTTAGACTAGCACATTTGAGAAGTACCTTAGAATCTCTGGCCTGGCTGATTGGCGGGATGTTTTTCCTACATGAGGCCACTCTGAGAGTACTTGGAGAGGCTATTATCATTGGTATGGGCAAAAGCTAATGAATAAAGTCAAGTAAAATGAAAAAAAAAAAAACCAGGGAAAAATAGCTTAAATAAAATAATGAAATGTGACTCTTAATTTACCTCATATAAAAAAATCAATTCAAAATAGATTACAGACATAAACATAAGACCTGAAACTTTGAAACTATTATAGAGATTAAAAAACATAGGGGAAAAGTTCCATGACATTCTGTTTGAGCAATGATATTTTTGTATATGACTTCAAAAATATAGGCAACAAAAGCAAGAATAGCAAATAAGATTGCATTAAACCAAAAAACGTTCTATATGGCAAAAGCAACAGCAACATGAAAAAAGACTGCCACAGATTGAGAAAAAAATATGAATCATATAGCTGATAAAGCACTAATTACTAATATATATATATATATATATATACACTTCAAACAATAACATTCAATAACAAGAAAACAAAAAATCCTATTAAAAAACAGGCAAGGGTGCACACCTACAACCAAATTATCTTTAACCAAATTGACAAAAATAAACAATGGGGAAAAGACACTCTATTCAATAAATGGTGCTGGGCATACTGGCCAACCATTTGCAGAAGAATGAAACTGTACCTCTACTTCCAACCATATAAAAAATTAACTTTAAATGGATTAAATACTTAAATATAAGAGTTAAAACTACAAAAATATTAGAAAAAATCCTTGGAAATACTTTTCTGGGCATTGGCTTTGGCAAAGAATTTATAACTAAGTGTTCAAAAGCAAACACATCAAAAACAAAAACTGACAATTGGGACCTAATTAAGTTAAAGAGCTTCTGCACAACAAAATAAACTATCAGCAGATTAAACAAAAAAAAAACTATAAAATGGGATAAAATACTTGCAAACTATGCATCCAACAAAAATCTAATATCCAGAATCTGTAAGAAACTTTAAAAAAATCTGCAAAAAAACAACCAAATAACCTTATTAAAAAGTAGGCAAAGGACATGAACAGACACTTCTCAAAAGAAGACTTACAAATGGCTAAAAAAAATTTTTAAATTCTCAACATCACTAATCATCAAAAAATGCAAATCAAAACTTCATTGAGATACCATCCCACATCAATCATAATGGCTATTACTATTATCTTAAAAAATCAAAAAGCAATGGATATTGGCAAAGTTGTGGGGAAAAGATAATGCTAACACACTGTTGATGGGACTGCAAATTAGTGCAGCCCTTGTGGAAAGCAGTTTGGAGAATCATCATAGACCTAAAAATAGAATTAATATATTACCCAGGAATTCCATTACTGGGAATATGTCCAAAGGAAAATAAATTGTTCTACCAAAAAAGACACCTGCACACATGTTTATTGCAGCACATTTTACAATAGCAAAGATATGTAATCAAGCTAGGTACCCATCACTGGTGTATGGCATAAAAAAATGTGGTACACATACATCATGGAATGCTACACAGCCAGAAAAAGAAAGAAATCATGTCCTTTGCAGTAACACGAAGGCAGCTGGAGGCCATTATTGTAAACAAACTAACACAAAAACAGAAAACCAAATATCATATGTTCTCACTGATAAGCTGTGGGTGCACACAGATATAATAACTAAAACAACAGACATAGGGAACTTCCGATAGGAAGTAGTTAGGAGGCAGTTAAGAGATGAAAAACTACTTACTGGGTACCATTTCCACTAATTGGGTAATGGATTCAATAGAAGCTCAAACCTCATCATCATGCAATATACCCATATAGCAAACCTGCACTTGTACACCCTGAAAGTATTTTTAAAATGAAAATAAATAGGCAAAGTACCAGAATTGACAGTTCTCAATGAAAGAAATACAAATGACCTACAGATATATAAAAATTGTTCAACATCACTAATAATCAGGAAAATCACATTAAAATCATAATGATTGTCTTTTGCACATTTATTTTATACCCTGAATGTTGCTAAAGTCCTTTATAAGTGCAAGGAGGTTTTTGACAGATTCTCTTGGGTTTTTGAGGTACAGAATCATGTCATCTGCAACAAGGGATAACTTGACTTCCTCTATACCTATTTGGATACCCCTGATTGCCTTCTCTTCTCTGATTGCTCTAGCTAGAACTACCAAAACTATATTTAACAGGAGGGGTGAGAGTAGGCGTCCTTGTCTTGTTCCAGTTTTCAGGGGAAATGGTTCTAATTTCTGTCTGTTTGTATGGTGGCTGTGGGTTTCTCATAGATGGCTCTTAGTATTTTGAGGTACTTTTCATGTATACCTAGATGTCTGAGGTTTTTCATCAAGAAGGGGTGCTGGATTTTATCCAAAGCTTTTTCTGCATCTAATGATATAATCATGTGCTTTTTTCCCCATTTCTTTATAATGTTTATTAATGTAAGAATAATAAAATTGTTATTAAAAGTCTACATTTTGTGAAAGATTTTAACAGAAATCTTATTTTTATTACATTTTAAAATGTCCATGAGTTCAGGCTCTTGGCATTCTCAAACATAACATCTTTTATATATGTAAGATAATTATAAAGTGAGGTGGTTTTTGTTTTTATATCTGTTGATGTGTTTAATTATGTTTATGGTCTTACAAATGTTGAACCAGGCTTGCATCCCAGGGAAGAAGCCTATTTGGTTGTGGTGGATGACTTTGGATAAGTGTTGTTGAATCCGGTTTGCTAGGATCTTGTTGAGAATTTTAGCATCTATGTTCATCAAGGATATTGGCCTGTAGTTCTCTGTCTTTGTTGCATCTTTACCTGGCTTGGGTGTCAATGTGATGTTAGATTCATAAGATGATTTGGGGAGAGTTCCACCTTTCTCAATAGCCTGGAATACTTTCAATAGGATTGGTGTCATTTCCTCCATGTATGTTTTGTAGAAGTATGCTGGAAAGCCATCTGGTCCTAGGTTTTTTTTGTAGGTAGTTTTCTTACGACACAGTAAATTTCCTGGATTGTTATTAGCCTATTTTGGGTCTCAATTTCTCCTTGTTTCAACCTGGAGAGGTTGTGTAATGTCAGAAAGTCCTCCATTTACTTTAGGTTCTCAAGTTTGTTTCCATACAAGTGTACATAGTAGTCTATGATAATCTTTTGTATTTCTTTACAGTCAGTTGTGACTTCTCAACCAACTCATCTTTGGCAAATTCTCCACCACCCACTACTGAAAGGAGAATCTATTCAGTAAATAGTGCTGGGAAAATTGGCTGATCACATGCAGAAGATGGAAACAGGACCTCAACCTACCCCTATATACAAAAATCAACTCTAAGTGGATAGAGACCTTAAACGTAAAACCTCAAACTATAAGAACCTTAGAAAATGCAACTGACATTCTTATGTAAATTGGAACTGGCAACCAATTCCTGATCAAAACCCCAAGTGCCCATGCCTTAAGAGATAAGATAGACAAGTGGGACCTTATCAAACTGACTAGCTTCTGCAAAGCCAAATAAGCCACCAAGAGAGCAGGGAGACAGCCCATAGACTGGGAAAAAATATTTGCCAACTCCATGTCTGACAAAGACCTAACATCTAGGATCTACAAGGAACTCAAACATGCTGAAAAGAAAAAAACAAACAGCCCCATTAGAAAGTGGGCAAAAAATATGAATAGACTTCTCAGAAGAAGACATACGAAGAGCCAACAGTTGCATAAAAAAAGTTCAGCCTCACTAGTCATCAAAGAAATGCAAATTAAAACTATGTTGAGATATCACTTAACTCCAGTCAGGATGGCCATCATCAATAACTCAAAAAATAACAGATGTTGGAGAGGGTGTGGTAAAAAGAGAACACTTCTATACTGTTGGTGGAAGTGTAAACTGGTACAGCCTCTGTGGAAAACAGTGAGGCAATTCCTAAAAGTTCTAAAAATCGACCTTTCATATTAACCTGCAATCCCCCTACTGGGAATATACTATGAAGAACTCAAATCACTCTTTAAAAAAGATACCTGCACACGTAGATTTATTGCAGCATTGTTCACAATAGCAAGAATATGGAAACAACCGTGCTGCCCATCAAAAGAGAACTGGATAAAAAAAATGTGGTACATATACACAATGGAATAGTATGCAGCCATAAAGAAGAACAAAATCATGAACTTCTCAGCAACCTGGATGGATTTAGAGTCTATAATACTGACTGATCTTTCACAGAATCAAATAACTGAGTATCACACATTCTCACTCATAAGTTGACCTTGACCAACTTTCGTAATATCATAAAAGAAGGAATGACAGTAGCAGGAAACTGCGGGGGCATAGGAGGTGAGGAGGTGGGATTGGCAGTAGTGGAAATCTGCCCGGGTAAGGGGGCACACCTCATCAAGAAGGTTACTTGCACAATGAATATTTGTATACCTAACCCAGAATTGTACCACACAATTTTAAAATAAAAAAAATTAATAAATAAAAGAAAAAAATAAAAATAAAAAATCACAATGAAATGCATATCACACCTGTTAGAATGGGTATAATCCAAAAAAGACAAAAGGAAACAGGTGTTTGCAAGGATGTGGAAAAAGGGAACACTCTTTTTCTGTGGCTGAGAATATAAATTAGTATAACCATTATGGAAAACAGTATAGTTGTTTCTCAAAAAATTTTTAAAAAGGTGTATCATATGATCTATCAATTTCACTATTTGATATATATCTAAAGAATACTAAATAAAAATGCCAAATAGATTTCTGCACTCATGTTTATTGAAGCATTTTTCAAGATCAACAAAGTATGAATCAACCTAAATGTTTTCCATAATGGTTATACTAATTTATATTCTCAGCCACAGAAAAAGAGTGTTCCCTTTTTCCACATCCTTGCAAACACCTGTTTCCTTTTGTCTTTTTTGGATTATA
>CAUYQG010276644.1:0-20500 GCA_963574415.1 Tarsius wallacei | reverse complement strand
AAGTTTTAGGGGAGAGGTCACAGCACACAGTTTCAGCATACTTAATATATGAGGTTATAGTTTCGTTACATTTCACATAATTCATCACACTTAATATATAAGGCTTCACACAGGTTCCACACAATTCATCACCTCTTACAGGGCGACAGAGTGAGACTCCGACTCAAAAAAAAAAAAAAAAAGAAGTGATCTAATGCACCCCCTTCATTTTGCAGATCACTAGTCTTTACATCTATGTAGATCTTTTCATTTTATGGGAAGCAGAATTCTAAAGTGATCTCCAAATGACCCTTGCCCTTGTCTAATTGCCTTCCCTTTGAGTGTGGGTGAAGTCTTTGAATAGGATGAGATAAAATTCCCATGATTAGGTTATGTTGTGGGGGAACTGTTGACTTTAAGTTTAAAAAAATTTTCTTTTAGAGACAGAGCTCACTATTTTACCCAAGCTGATCTTGAATTCCTGGGTTCAAATGATTTTCCCGTCTCAGACTCCTAGGAGTAGCTGGCGCTACAGGCGCAAGTCACCAAACCCAGCTTACAGTAGACTTTAAAAAGGTAGATTATCTAGGTGAGACCAACCTAATTACATGAACTCTTTAAAAGCAGTGTCTTTTCCTTCCCTCCTTCCCAGACTGAAGTGCAGTGGCACGCTCCCTGCCACCGCAGCCTCGACCTGCTGGGCTCCAGCGATCCTTCCGCCTCAGCCTTCCAAGTAGCTGGAACTACAGGCATGTGCAACCATGCCCGGCTAATTTTTTGATTTATTGTAGAGATGAGGTCTCGCCAAATTGCCCAGGTGGGTCTCGAACCTGCGGGCTCAGGCAATCCACTCACCTCAGCCTCCTTCTTTTTTTTTTTTTAACAGAGTTCTCTTCTGTTGCTCAGACTGGAGTGCAGTGGAACGACCAAGGGTTACCGCAGCCTTGACCTCCTAGACTCAGGCAATCCTTCCACCTCAGCCTCCTGAGTAACTGATACTACTCAGATGTGTGTCACTACTAATTTTTTTTTCTTTTTTAGAAAGCAGGATTTATTCAGAGGATAGAAAAGCTCCCACAATGGGAGGGAATCTGAAGGGGTTGCCCCCACTGCTAATTTTTAAATTTTTTTAAAATTAAAATTTAATTAATTAAAATTTAATTTTTAAAAATTAATATTTTTGTAATTAAAAATTTTTTTAAATTAGCCCAGCTAATTTTTTTTTATTTTTTGTAGGAATGGGGTCTCATTTTGTTGCCCAAACTGGTCTTGAACTCCTGGCCTCAAGTGATCCTCCTGCCTTGGCCTCTCAAAATGCTGAGATTACAGGTGTGAGCCTCTGCCTTTGGCTAAAAGCAGAGCATTTTCTGCAGCTGGTAGCAGAAGAGGATGTGAGAGAAGCGGAAATATGAGAGGCATATGATGTAAGAGTGGGTCTCCACGGCTGGCTGGAGGGGCCCTTGGGGCAAGGACATGAGAGTGGCATTGGAGTGGTACCTGGCTGACAGCTGGCAAGAAAACAGGGATCTAAAGCTTACAACTGTAAGAAAATGAATTGGGCCACAGCAGTGAGCTTAGAAGAGGGCCCAGATGGGATAGCAACATTGGCTGACACCTTGATTTCAGCCTAGTAAGGCCTCCAGCAAAGAACTGAATTGTTGGGAGCGGATGTGATGTGGGGAGCAGAGGAGCACTGTCACTGTAGCAGGCCTTGAGTAAAGGCCCAAGCAAAGGCCAGGTCTCGCTTAATGGCCCCAAGCTCATAGGCAAGGTCTCGCTTGGAAGCTCTGCATCCTAGCCAAAGGCAGGCTGTAGGGATGCAGCCTGCTACACAAAACGATGTCTCAGATACCCACACATCCAGGTGCACATAGCATAAATAAACCCTTAGCCACAGCACGATAACTGCAAAACAAGTCGCCTTTAGGTAACAACAAATTCCGTTATGGCTCCCTCACAGACCTTGAATCCCTTCCAACTTCCCTTGTGCTCGATTATAAAATAAGCATGCTGAGCTAGTTCAGGGCCACTTCTCCTCCATCAGAGGAAAGTGTCCCACCTGGCCCCAGCTTTTCTCTATGTCTTTGTGTCTGCGTTTTTCTTAATCTCTCGCCGCTCTCTCTCAGGATCCCTTGAGACGCGTGGGATGTGGCACCTAATCATGCCTGCAGAACCGTGAACTCACAGTCGTCGGATGTTGTGTTAACCTGCTAAATTTGTGGCCATGTGTTACACAGCAATAGAAAACAAATACAGCCGGGCTCGTTGGCTCAGCCTGTAATCTTGCACTTTGGGAGGCTGAGGTGAGTGGATTGCCTGAGCCTGTGGGTTTGAGACCCGCCTGGGCAACTTGGCGAGCCCTCATCTCTACAATAAATAAAAAAAATCAGCTGGGTGTGGTAGCGCGAGCCTGTAATTCTGGCTACTTGGAAGGCTGAGGCGGAAGGATCGCCGGAGCCCAGCAGGTTGAGGCTGTGGTGGCTGGGAGCGACAGAGTGAGACTCCAACTCAAAAAAAAAAAAAAAAAATAAGAAAAAGAAAACAAGTACAGGTTTGCTATGAGGTTGTCACATATTTATTCCTTTACTCTTACAAGGGAGGTATTAGCAGTTCTGCAGGATAGATGAAGTGGCTCAGAAGTACAGCACCCCTCCGAAGATCATACAGCCATTTAATTATGGAAGAGCCCCAGATGCAGGTCTGAGAATGCCCAGACAGGGCTCCTCACTGCTCTCAGTCTGCCGTTATGAATTTCATAGGGGTTGAAAGGTGACAAAGGGAACCTATCATGCAAATGCACTAGAATGTGGACTGATCATTCTTCAGTGATTCTTGGCAGGGCATAACCCAAACCAGTACTTTCATCATCTGGACATGGAAGACGTCAGTGGCAGAGCTGGCTCTGCCTGGGGACACAGCCAGGGAGATGTTATAAATGAAAATCAACAACCTTATTCTTTAAGTTGTTTGGTTTTGTTTCTCAGTTTTAATGTATTCAGATAAGTAATATAACCAGATAGTTTTACAGATTGACCTCTGTCTACCTAGAAGGCCTAGAAGCCGTGGCACCCTATAGCAATGAATACACCTAGCTCTCAGATCTTGGTTTCTTTTCTTTCTTTTTTTTTTTGAGTCGGAGTCTCACTCTGTTGCCCAGGCTGGAGCGCAGCAACATGCTCATGGACGGCCACCACAGCCTCAACCTGTTGGGCTCAGGTGATCCTTCCACCTTGGCCTTACAAGTATCTGGAACCACAGGTACATGCCACCACGCCCAGCTAATTTTTTTGATTTATTGTAGAGACGAGGTCCCGCCAAGTTACCCAGGCTGGTCTCGAACCCCTGGGCAGGCAGTCCTCTTGCATCTGCCTCCCAAAGGGCTGAGATTACAGGTGTGAGTCACCATGCCCAGTGCCAGATCTTGGTTTCTAAATACCATTCTCCAAGAAAAGGAAGCAGGGCTATTTGGATTTCAGTACTAGGGAAGGATGAGCTGACATTTCTTGACGTACCAGAAGGTAAGGAAGTACTTTAAAAAAACAAGACACCAGGCACAATGGCTCAGCCTATAATCCCAGCACTTTGGGAGGCCAAGGTGAGAGGCTCACTTGAGGCCAGGAGTTCAAGACAAGCCTGGACAACATAGTGAGACTCCCATCTCTACCTTTAGAATAAATCATTTTTTTGTGTGTTTGTTTTTATGGATAAATTCATTAATTTTATTTCAAAATAAAAAACAAAATAAACCGGAGCCATGTCACCAGGGTGCCACAACCCAATCCCTTCCTCTTTCCTCTACCTGTGCTATCAATAAATAAGTTTCCCAACCCCAAATATTAGAAATTTCTCATTTGCCAGCTCCAACCACTACGATTATACAGGGGTTGGCTCAACCTTCAAATACACAAAATGATACATAGATACACCATGTGCACAGGGGGAGGGGAGCCCAGCCCACCAGCCTGTGCTTTTGCCTGGCTGAGAGTTAGCCCAACTGTCCACTTGGAGAGAGTTCCGCCCCATTGTCCTGCCCCAAGTGTCTCTGAGTAAGAGGAGGGAGCCATCTGAAGAAATTGTTTTCTAAAAAGAGGGATTTTTGAAAGGAGCCAACTGGAAGGAATTCCCAATGACCAAAGTTGGAACAAGTGAGCAATGAAATAAATAATGACAGAATCGGATTATAATTCAATAAAATAGTCTTGAGTTCATAAGGGTATAAGTACATAATAATTGAATAACGGGCAAGAAGTAGCAGCTCTTCCTTATAGTGGAACTGTCATTAATAAATGTAGAAGAAATGAGGGAAATAGAAAATCACCATTAGGCAAACACCGCAGTCATAATTGCTACAGGCAAGAACAACCGAAGTATGCTAAAATTAGTGGATAAAACTATGATAAGGAATGGGATTTTGCGTATTCTCATGGCATCTCCCCACAAGATGTTTATTAGTTACAAAGCAGAAATAGTAACTTTATACATTGGAGAAACATGGCAGACATCACTTCAACTATGTGGCTGGTTACTTGGAAATCGTGTACTGTGTATCCCTCCTGATGTGATGTGCTGAGAAGGGCACACCACTTTTGTGATACTGCCAAGACTGCATAATGCTAAAAATTGGCAAAAGAAAGACTGAAAAATTATCACAGACCGGAGGAGACTGCTATGGTTTGAATGTGTCCCCCAAAGATCATGTGTTGGAAACAGAATCTCCAACGCACCAGTGTTGGGCATTGGGGCCTAGTGGGAGGTGTTTAGGTCATTAGGGCTCCATCCTCGTGAACTGATTAATGTTGATTATTAAAGGGCTTGAAGCTCTTACTTTCAAAGTTGAAGCTCTTACTTTCTTGCCCATGCGATGTCTTTCACCACGTCGTGATCCAGCGAGAAGGCCCTCACCAGGCACAGCCCCTCGGTCCTGGACTTCCCAGCCTCCATAACTGTGAGCCAAAAAAATTTCTGTTCATTATAAGTTACCCAGTCTGTGGTATTCTGTTATAGCATCATAAAATGCACTAAGATAGAGACTACAGAGACAGGATGAGGAAATTCAATGTGGTATTATGGATTGGATCCTGAAACACAAAGAGGACTTGAGTGAGAAAATAGGCAAAATTTGGATAAAGTCCGTAGTTTGATTAATAGCATTATATCAACAGTTTTTGTTTGTTTGTTTGTTTTTTGAGTTGGAGTCTCACTCTGTTGCCCAGGCTGGAGTGCAGTGGCATGCTCCTGGCCACTGCAACCTCGACCTGTTGGGCTCCGGCGATCCTTCCGCCTCAGCCTTCCAAGTAGCTGAAACTACAGATATGCACCACCACGTCAGGCTAGTTTTTGATCTATTGTAGAGATGAGGTCTTGCCAAGTTGGCCAGGCTGGTCTTGAACATGTGGCCTCAGTCAGTCCTCTCACTCGGCCTCCCAAAGTGCTGGGATTATAGGCGTGAGCCACTGCGCCCAGCCCCTATATCAACAGTTTTGATTCCTGGTTAGAAAAGATGCGAACATTAGGGGAAGGAGGCTAGTGAAGGTAGATGGGAACTCTCTCTACTATTTTTGTAACTTTTCTCTAAGTCTGAAATTATTTTTTATTTTTATTTTTTTTGTTGGAGTCTCACTTCCCCAGGCTGGAGTGCAATGGCACACTCACGGCCACCCCAGCATCGACTTGCTAGCGTCCGATGATCCTTCCACCTCAGCCAGGCACGTGCTACCACGCCTGGCTAATTTTTTGTTTATTGTAGAGACAAGGTCTCGCCAAGTCCAGGCTGGTCTTGAACCCGCAGGTTCAGGCAATCCACTCTCCTTGGCCTCCCAAAAGCTGGGATTACAGGCTGAGCCACTGAGCCCGGCCTATCTGAAATTTAAAGTAAAAAGTTTAAAACAATTTTACAGATTCCAAAGGAAGTGTAGAGAAAGCTCTTTTTCATTCCCTGTCCTTCAACCACCAGGATCCCTCCCCACAGGGCATCGATGTTATCAGTTTCTTGTGTTTCCTTCCAGATGAGTCTATGTATAAAATGCTCTGTATTGTATCTATATCATTTTTATCTGTTTGTCATATTGGCCTCTGACTTTCACATTCCTCAAATGTCTGATGATCCTTAGCTGTTTCCTCACTTTCAGGGTGGGGCACTAATAGCCGAGTGACAGCTCTAGACATTAGATGGGCCTGTCCCCTGTGGTCCTCTATGCTGGAGATTTCTGTCTCCTCCCTCTTTTAACTATGATACTCCCTTATACTACACTGGTATTCTCCAGGGTCCTCTGTTTTACCCCTTTTAAAAAATGAGGTCTCGCTCTGTCACCCAAGCTGAAGTGCAGTGGTGCAATCACAGCTCACTGCAGCCTTGAGCTCCTGGGCTCAAGTAGATCCTATTGCCTCAGCCTCTCAAGTAGCTAGGACTACAGGTACAAACCACCATGCTTAGCTACATTTTAAATTTTTTGTAGAGACAGGGTCTTGCTCTGTTGCCCAGGTTGGTCTTAAACTCCTGGCCTCAAGCAATTCTCCTGCCTTAGCCTCCCAAAGTGAGCCACCATGCCCAGTCTTAACCCTCAGTCTGCTACTGGAGTGAGGGGGGACAGTTAGTTGCCGGATGATTAAAGTTGGGGAAGGATCTGGAGGTGTCTAACTCCTTTGCAGTCTTTAAATCATCCTCCAAATTTTAGTGCATTCTTCACTCCCATCCAGAAGTTTCTGGTGCCACCAAGTCCTGAATCTTCGGGTTCTGCAATATAGAGTGGGTAGCTTTTTGGCTTTCCTCCTCATGGCTCAGGATTCAGCGAAGACAATAACTTCTTCATCTGCTTTCCCATTTCTCATATTGTAACTATTGAGCCACCGTGCCCGGCCAGGAATGAAATTCTAATAATGCCACATGGATAAATTTTGAAGATTTATTTATGGTAAGTGAAATAAGCCAGACACAAAAGGACAAATACTGTGTGATTCCACTTATATAAGGGATCTAGGACAGTCAAAGCCATAGAGGAGTGAGGAGTTAGCGTTTAGTGGATAGAGAGCTTCAATTTGGGAAGATGAAAAAGTTCTACCAATGGATGTTGATGATGGTTGCACGATAATGTGTACAGGGCAGTGACTCACACCTGTAATCCCAACACTCTGGGAAGCCAAGGCTAGAAAGTTGCTTGAACCCAGGAGTTCGAGACCAGTCTGGGCAACACAGCAAAACTTCATCTGTACAAAAACCTAAAAAAATTAGCCAGGTATGGTGGTGTGCACCTGTAGTCCCAGCTACTCAGGAGGCTATGGAAGAAGGATCACTTGAGCTCAGAGGTCAAGGCTGTAGTGAGCCTTGATTGTGCCACTGCAATTCCAGCCTGGGTGACAGAGTGAGACCCTGACTAAAATAATACCAATAATAATAATAATAATAATAATAATAATAATAATAGTAATGTATTTATTGCCACACAGCTACAATTAAAAATAAAGTGATAAGTGTTATATTATGTAATTTTATCATTAAAAAATTCCCTTACTGTTGTTTTAGTGAAATTTCAGAAGGGAGTGGAGTTAAATGCATATGTTGAATTCATCATTTACCCAGAAGGATCAGGAGTTATTTATTTATTTATTTATTTATTTTGAGTTTGGGTCCCACTCTGTTGTTGCCTAGCCTGGATTGCAGTGGCACAATCAGAGATTACAGCAGCCTCAAACTCCTCCCAAGTCAGCTTCCTGAGTAGCTGGGACTAGAGGCGTGTGTCTCCATACTTGGCTAATTTTAATTTTTTAATTTTTTTTTTTTGGTAGAAATAAAGTCTTACTATGTTGCCCAGGCTGGTCTCGAACTCCTAGCCTCAAGCAATCCTCAAGCAATCCTCCTGCCTCTGTCACTCAAAGTGCTAAAATGACAGGTGTGAGCTACCTAGAGTTAGTTAAAAGAGAGTCTTTTATTTGTTGGTGTGGAGTCAGTTTTTTGGTTTCACTGCTGATTTCTAGTTTTTTAGATTGTGATCAAAGAATGGTGTATGAACGATTTCTACTGTATGAGGGTTTATTGACATTTTCTGTGTGTCCTAGTTATGACCTTTAATTATCATAACCACCACAGTTTATTTAGTGCTTACTAGTTGTCGTTCTAAGACCATTACCTATGTAGAAAACATCTAATTTCTCTTGACATCTGTATAAAGTAGGCTATTAGTATCATTTTCCAGATGGGAAAGTGGCTGAGATGAATTAATATTAATACAAATAGTAGCTCCCATTTAAGGAGGGCTTATAACCGGGCACAGTGGCTCATGCCTGTAATCCCACTTTGGGAGGCTGAGGTGAGAGGATTGCCTGAGCCCACAGGTTCAAGAGCAGCCTGGGCAACATGGTGAGACCTCGTCTCTACAATAAATAAAAAAATTAGCTGGACGTGATGACACACACCTGTAGTTCCAGCTAATGGAAGTGGAAGGATCACCTGAGCCCAGCAGGTCGAGGCTGTGGTGGCCGGGAGCGTGCCACTGCACTCCAGCCTGGGCAACAGAGTAAAACTCTAACCCTCCCCCCCAAAAAAAGAGGGCTTATAAGTGCCAGGCACTGTACATGAATTGCACAATTTAATTTCTATACCACCTTACAAGTAGGTACAATCAGCCTGTCTTAGTCTGTTTTGAGCTGCTTTAACAGAATACCTGAGACTGGATCATTTATATTAAACAGAAACTTATTTTGCTCATGGTTCTAGAGACTGAGAAGCCCAAGGGCATGATGCTAGCATCTGCTAGCATGGCATCTGGTGAAGGTCTTTTGTATCATCCCATGGCAGACGGGGAGGAGAGAGAGCGAGAGAGAGAGTACAAGATCTAACACGAAGATTCAAGCCGTTTTATAGTTGGCATTAATCCACTGGTGAGGGTGGAGCCCTTGTGACTTGAACGCCTCCTGTTAGACTCCACCTCCCAACATTACTGCAGTGGGGATTCAGTTTCCAACACATGCTTTTGGGCGCACACATTCAAACCATACCGAGTCCCATTTTCCAGATTAAAAACATAGGTCCCACAGCTGGGGGTTTGAGTCCAGGTGGCATTCAGAGCTGGACTTTCCGATTGCATCAGCCAAGGGTAGGTCAGCTCAGGGGCCCCTGAGAGAGCAGAGTCCTTCAAGAGGCATCCTGTGGTGGTAGAACCAGGAGGGGCTGAGCAGAATATGCTCCTGGGAAGACCAGGGATGGGGTACTGAGCATTTGCATCAGAGAGGACAAAGAAAGAGGATTCCACCACCCTCTAGACCCCTCTGCCCTGGGAGCTGTGCCAGACCCCCCCCTCAGCAAGTGGGGATGGTGTTGTTTGTTAGTGAGGTTGTGGACAAAGTCACCTACTGCCTCCTTCAAGAAAGGATCTGTGGCAACTTTAGAAATTTGTAGGATAAAAACAATAAAAACCAGCAAGCAAACAAAGGCTGGAGTGGACAAAGAGTAATTGCATAGAAGAGTCTAGATGAGTTGGCAGATAATGGCACCTGAGCGCCCTCTACTGGGAACAGAGGGAAAGACTACTTAATTTGCTCAATGTGTACTTCTTATGCACCCATTGTGGAGGGAGGGTGAGAAGAAAGTGCTCTGAGATTCTGTGTGAGGAAGAGGAAGAGATTTGTTGAAGGTCACATAGCACCAGTGACAGTCCTGTGTCATTTCAGGACACCACAGAAATGCCCAATCTTCCTTTGATTGGATGAAAACTTGTGAGGCAGGTAAGTGTGTGGGGAGGGGAAAGCATGGGTCCTACAATCATCCACTCTGGCCTTGACCCTTAGCTTGGCCCAATGCTGCCATGTGAATTTGAGAAAGTCCCTCAGCTTCTCAGGGCCTCTGTGTCCTCATCTGTAAAGTGGGATTATCATGGCACCCACCTCCTGAGAATGTTGAGTTAAATGAATACAGAAATTCATATGGAAACATAAACGACCACAAATAGCCAAAACAATCCTTAGCAAAAGAAACAAAGCGGGAGGTTTCACACTTCCAGACTTTAAGCTTTATTATAAGGCTACAATAATCAAAATAACCTGGTATTGGTACAAGAACAGGCATATAGACCAGTGGAACAGGTTGGAGATTCTGGAAGCAAAACCTCAATTTCTCAACCAATTCATCTTCAACAAAGCCGCCAACAACAACCACTGGGGAGAGGAGAACTATTCAGTGAATGGTGCTGAGAAAACTGGCTGACCACATGGAGAAGATTGAAACAGGATCCCTACCTATCACCATACACAAAAATCAACTCTAAATGGATCAAAGACCTAAATGTAAAACCCCAAACTTTAAGAATCTTAGAAAATGTAGGAGACACCCTTATGGAAATTGGAATAGTCAACCAACTCCTGATCAAAACCCTGAAAGCCCATGCTATAAGAGATAAGAGAGACAAGTGGGACCTCATCAAACTGAAAAGCTTCTGCAGAGCAAAAGAAACCACCAAGAGAGCAGGGAAACAGCCCACAGAATGGGGAAAAAGTATTTGTCAACTGCATATCTGACAATCTGACATCCAGGATCTACAAGAAACTCAAAAATGCCAAAAGGAAAAAAACAAACAGCCCCATTAAAAAGTGGGCAAAAGACATGAATAGAAACGTCTCAAAAGAAGACATATGAGCAGCCAACAGACAATTGAAAAAATGCTCAGCCTCACTAATCAGAGAAATACAAATCAAAACCACATTGAAATACCACCCAACTCTAGTAAGAATGGCCATCACTAATAAAACAAAAAACAGATATTGTTGAGGATGCAGAGAAAAGGGAACACTTCTACACTGCTGGTGGGAATGCAAACTAGCTCAACCTCTATGAAAACAGTGTGGCGATTCCTAAAAGAACTAGAAATTGACCTTCCATACGATTCAGCAATCCTCCTTCTGGGAATACACCCAGGGGAACTTAAATCACTCTACAAAAAAGATACCTGCACACGCGTGTTTGTTGCAGCGTTATTTATAATAGCGAAAACATGGAACCAACTGTGCTGCCTATAAAAACTGGACTGGTACATAGACATGATAGAATATTATGCAGTCATAAAGAAGAACAAATTATGGACTTCGCAGCAACTGGATGGATTCAGAGTCTGTAATACTCAGTGATGTATCATAGAAACAAAGAACTGAGTACCATATGTTCTCACTCATAAGCAGACCCTGAATATTTACCATAATATTATAAGAAAGGGATTGGCAGTAGCCGAAAACTGCCTAACATGAATAAGGGTACCTGATCTCAAACCAGGAAAAGTGGGGACCAAAGATAGGCTCAAACTTTACCTGTATGATGACCACTTGTATACTTAATCCTGAATTGTATTCCCACCTTTAAAATAAAATTTAAAAAGAGTTAAATGAGGTGATGAATGGATGTCAAGGGCATGCAATGGTACTTGGCCCATCATGGGTGTAGAGTGCTCAGGGAGGAGAAACTGAGTCCCAAAGAGGTAGACAGCTCTGTCTAACATCAACAGTTCCATAGGGCAATATAGAAAATCAGTAGAAGGCTGGGCATGGTGGCTCATGCCTATACTCCCAGCACTTTGGGAAGTCAAGGCAAGAGGATTGCTTGAGCCCAGAAACTGAAGACCAGGTTGGGCAAAATAGCCAGGCCTCATCTCTACAAAAAATTAAAAAATTAGCTAAGAGTAATGGCGCGTGCCTGAAGTCCAGCTACTGGGGAGGCTGAGGTGGAAGGATAGCCTGAGGCCAGGAGGTCAAGGCTGCAATGAGCTATGATTGTACCACTGCACTCCAGCCTGGGTGACAGAGACCCTGACTCAAAAAAAGAAAAAATGAGTAGGGCTTGGAAGAAAGTTTAAAAACGTCTTCTAACCAGGAGGTGACGTTAGTGTTAGTAAGGGTGCATTTGTTGGAGGAAGTGAGTCCTCTTTCTCCAGGCCAGCTTGGCCAGCATTGGCTCTACTCCACCCATCCTGGAGCAAGGAGCTCTTCCTGGGTCTGGGTCTCAGAGGGCCACACATTCCATTCCAGCTGCTGCTGCCAGTGCTGGTTGGTTAGCGTGGATTTGGGCCAGCTGGGTTTGGTGATGAGGGCAGAGAGGGAGAGCAGGATGTCCCTTGAAGGCCCCTTTCCCCACTTCTGCCTCCCACCTCTGCAGAGCAGTACTTATCCAGGCTTTGGCCTTGAGCTATACCTCTTCTTCTTCTTTTTTTTTTTTGAGTTGGAGTCTCACTCTTGTCGTCCAGGCTAGAGTGCAGGGGCATGCTCACGGCCACCGCAGCCTCGACCTACTGGGCTCAGGCAATCCTTCCACCTCAGCCTTCCAAGTAGCTGGAACTATAGTCACACGCCACCACGCCCAGCTATTTTTTGTGATTACGTATTGTGGATACGAGGTCTCACCAAGTTGCCCAGGCTGGTCTCCAACCCCCGGGCTCAGGCAATCATTTCGCCTCCGCCTCCCAAAGTGCTGGGATTACAGGCTGAGCCACCGCACCCGACCACTTCTGCTTATTAGTATTATATTTTTATGTCTCCCGCCAGGTTGAGCTGTGGGAGAAGAGGCCCAGGCCCATGGGGTAGTAGGGTAGAAATCAGCTCTGGCCTTTTTCTTATTTCAACTTGGGGACAGTCATGGGACCTTGAATTGCTGGGAGAGTTCAGTAAGTTAATATCTAGAAGAGCCTCACACAGTGCCTGGTTCATGGTAACTATCAGTAGTATCCTCATCCTTCATAGTTAAGGCTGGATGTTACTTCCTCTGGAAGACTTCCCTGACTTCTCCAGGATGAGTTTGGTCCCTGAGTCTCCTGTGCATCGCAGGCCCTTTTGATCACTCACAGTTATCACTGTCACTTTATTTATTTATTTATTTGTTTGTTTTTGAGTTGGAGTCTCACTCTGTCGCCCAGACTAGAGTGCAGTGGCACGCTCCCGACCACCGCAGCCTCGACCTGCTGGGCTCTGGCGATCCTTCTGCCTCAGCCTTCCAAGTAGCTGGAACTACAGGTGCGCGCTACCATGCCTGGCTAATTTTTTGATTTATTGTAGAGATGAGGTCTCGCCAAGTTGCCCAGGCGGGTCTCGAACCCGCGGGCTTAGGCAATCCACTCACCTCAGCCTCCCAAAGTGCAGGATTACAGCCTGAGCCACCGAGCCCGGCTGCTGTCACTTTATTTGTCTTCTTCCCATATTCAACAGTGAGCCCCAAGGAGGGATTGTGCCACGTCTTGTTCACTGTCATACCCCTAATATGACTGGCTCAGTGACAAATATAATTTAGGTGAATGAGCTGGACTAGTGAGAGCCGGGTCCACGCCCTCAGCTCTGCCACTCACATGCTGTTTGACTTAGGCTCTCAGGGAGGTCGGTCCCCTGAGATGAAATGATCTAAGATAGCCCCTTCCTCTTGTGCTGAGGTAAGGAGCGAGTGGAATCTCTGTGAGCCCCCCAGAACACCCTAGGCACTCCAGAGACGTTCACTGCTTGTCTGCAGTTCCAGACTAAACACCCGCTCCTTGGTCCCTCCAACCCAAGGGAACTTCAGTTCTTGCTCCATAGTCCCCAGTTACAAAGCCCCTGTTACAGCACCAGTCACACTAGTGTCTGCTGCTCCGTCACCATCCATCTCCCTGGACCACCTGTAGGTTCAGCAAGGGCAGGGCCTTTGCCTCACCCATCTGACTGTCCAGCACCCAGCCCAGGGTCTGGCTCAAAGTAGGGGCTTGGGAAATGCTTTCTGATGGGCTCCAACGTCTGACTCCCTTGCACAGAGGTCCTGTGAGGACTTCCTGTCTCTGCACTGTCTCAGCCTGTGCAACCATGTTCCCATGTTCTCATTCAGCAAGACGTAGGGAAGATGCCATCCCCCTCAGGAAGCCTTTCCTGAACAGCCTGCTGCTGTGACCTCTGTCTCCTTGCAAACATAAAGCTCTGACTGCTTCTGCCATTCCCTTGCCACTTGCACATAGGCTCTCCAGCTTGGTACCTTTAGGTTTGTTAGCTAATTCTTCTCTTCCCATGTTACATTCCATTTTTATTTGCCAGCAATGTTGATGGCATTTGCCAACATTTATCATCACGGAAAGGTAGCGCCTCCAGAAAGTTGAGCATAGCACGTGGAGCACGGCACGTACATATGAAAGTATTCTAGGCCCACAGAGGAAAGATCATGTGAGGACACAGTTGGAAGTCAGCCATGTGTAACTCAAGGACAGAGGCCTCAGAGGAAAACAACTCTGCCAGCACCTTGATCTTAGACTTCCAGCCTCCAGAACTGTGAGAAAATAAATTTCTGTTGTGGAAGCCCCCCCCCGCAAGTATTCTATTTATTCCCTGCCTACTTCAAAAAAGGATTTTAAAACAGAATAAAGTTGGTAATTTAGATAACAGTATTTTACCAATGCCAACTTCCTGGCTTTGATATTATACTACAGATATCTAAAATGTCACCATTGAGGGAAACTGGGTAAAGGGCACATGGGACTCTACATTTGTACTACTTTTGTAATTGCCTGTAAATCTATGATTATATTTCAAAATAAAAACATAAGGCTGATTAAACTTATAAAATTTTATTAAATATTAAAACAATATCTAGATTAGATAGGACATACAGACTTGACTGTACAAGCTTATTAATGTTTTTATAATATTAAAAGAATTGATAACCTGAGTGTACAACCTTAGGGAATTGTTTTTGAGCCTAACAATACCATTCATTTAGCGGAATACTATGCACCAAGTGGAAATGTATTTATTATTTTGGGAAAGTTTTACTGACATGTTGGTGAGACAAAAATACCAAATGATACATCAAATCTGGCAAGATAGTCACCAGAATATTAAAAGTGATTGTTTCCAGCCTTCCAAGTAGCTGGAACTACAGGCATGTGCCATTAAAAAAAAAAAGTGATTGTCTCAGGGCAGTGTGATTGCAGATTACTTTTAATCTTTTTGCTTACTAGTATATATCCACTTATCTACAATGCAAATATTATTTGTTCAGTAAAACACCTTTGAATAGAGATTATATAATGCTTTAAAGGGGAAGATCAGAAGTCAAGTACCAAGAGTTGGGAGTGAGATGTCTATAGCCATTGAGGGTCCGGCAGACCCAGCAAAGTGGAAAATTGGACATGAAGTTCGCTTTAGATAAAATTTTCTTGAAGGGTCTGATGTTTTCCCCTAGAGCACAGAATTTCTAGAAGACTGCATTGAAGAGTCTAACTTCAGACTAGCAGACTAGCATTTGACCAGGCTTATAGCTGTGGTTTTTGACTCTTCCATTCATAAGGTGTATGACCTTGAGCAGAGCACCATGGTTGAGTAACCCCAGCTACTCAGGAGGCTAAAGTGGGAGGATCGCTTTAGCCCAGGAGTTAGAGGCTGCAATGAGCTATAATTGCACACTGCACTCCAGCCTGAGCAAGAGTGAGACTCTGTCTCTAAACCAGAAACAAAAGCAAAAAACAGGCCAAGTGCGGTGGCTCATGCCTGTAATTCCAACACTTTGGGGGGCCGAGGCGGGAGGATTGCTTGCGCCCAGGAGTTCGATACCAGCCTAGACAACATAGAGACCTCGTCTCTACAAAAAAATCAAAAAATTAGCTGGGCGTGGAGGCATGCGCCTGTAGTCCAGCAACTGGGGAGGCTGAGGCGTAAGAATCGCCTGATCCTAGGAGACTGAGGCTGTGGTGAGCTGTGATCGTGACACTGCACTCCAGCCTGGACGACAGAATGAGACCCCAACTCAAAAACAAACAAAAAAACCCCGAGTGACCCTGAGCAAAACTCTGCCCCTCTCAGAGCCTCAGTTTTCCCGTCTGCAACTAAAAGGAAAGTCTCCCAAAGTCTCTACGTCCTTTTTCGTCTCCATCGCGCTAAATTACCTAGTAGTTAGCTTTTCTAAACTTTCTGCGGAGGACAGCAGCGGAGCCGCTGAGGCTGCGGAGGGGTTAATACCGGTGGGCTCCGCCTCTTTCCTTGCCCCGCCCCACTGTGGCCTCCACCGCCCGGGGTGTACCCTTGACCCCGCCCCAGTCCGTGCGTCCACCGGAAGTGCCTGCGCGCAAGCAGCTCACTTCCGCCCGGCAGGTGACAGCCGCGGGGCTCGGAGCTGCCGGCGGCACGGACGCACCGGGAGAGCGGGAGGAAGAGGCCGGGGACGTTTTGCTACCAAATCGAACCGAGCCGTGGCGTCGGGAGCTTTCGGACTGCGGGTGAGGAAGCGGGGAGCCCGGCGAGGCAGGAGAAGAAGTGGGGCGGGGAGTCGGGGGTCCGAGGTGAGGGGTTTGCGGGGTCAGAGGTCATGAAGAGGACGCGGCTCTGGAGAGGCGTGAACGGCGTCTCCCGTCCCCACCAGGCGGAAGGGCTGCGGGTTCATTCATTCGCGCCCACCTGGCCGCCGGCCGCCCCGGCCCCGCAGTTCCTCCTGGGGCTCCCGCCCAGGGAGACTCCCAGACTTAGGCCCAGAGGAGCCCGTCCCTGGTCGAGGGAAAACTCTTCCGGGCTCCGGTTTTCCCTTGTACACTCACCCCCATGGCCATCCTAAGGCCGCCTCGTTGTTCAGGGCCGTATCTCTTTGCCAAGGTTCAAAAAGAAAAAAAAAAAAAAAAATCAAGAAACGGCCCTGTGCCGCCTGCTCCCGGGTAGACTTGGACTTGGTCTGTCTGTCGGAGCCTCAGGCACAAGTTGAATGGAGACACCTGTAATAACGCTAGAAAATACTGAGGAAGTCTTTCTACTGGTTATTGAACCCCTAATGTGTACCAGGCACTTTACTTACAATGTCACGTTTAAACTTCACAGCAGCGCTTGTATAAGGTAGCTACTGTCGTTGCCCCATTTTACTGAGAAGGACACTGAGGCCCAGAGAGGTTAAATCACACGTGTAAGGTCAATCGGGTAATTAGAAGCAGGGCCAGGATTTCTATCCGGGCTGTCAGGGACCTGCGAAGGACAGAGACAGAGGAGAGGCTGGAGCAGGGCTGGGATGTAGGGACTATTTCATATTTTTAACTGCTGTCGTTTTTGTTTGGATCTATGTCAAGATGTGGTCTTATTGCTTTTTGTCTGATCTTCATAAAAGGCATCTAATTCGCTTTCTTTAGGTTAAAACAATGCTGCAGGCTGTTGCTGTAAGTGATTTACCTTTCCTTACCTTACTGGAAATCTTTCCAGTAAGATTTTCCTCACTGTTGGGAATTGTGAGACATAAAACAGGCTATCCCTGAAGCTATTTGAAGAATATCCAGAATCTCTCCTGAGAGTGGCCAAACTGCATTCCTTTTGGTGTAAAGAGAGAGAAGCCACATGACCCTTAGGAGATCTTTTGGCCTTAGGTTCTGGAAGAACGTACCCAAGGGAAGGGACTTTGTCTTTCTGAGAAATGTGCAGCACCCATGGCTTCTTGCCTGGGACATGGTTTGGTGGCTGGAGGGCTAGGCTCTGAGTCTGAGCCTTATTCCCTTGCAGACATTCACTTGCTCCAATGCTGCCTCAGTTTCCCTTACAGCAGTGTGAGAAAGACTTGCTGTCTTCTTATCCATTCCTGAGTGCTATGAGTCTTAATGAACCTGAGAAGGTTTTCATATGCTTCTGAAGAATGCTGTGGTATAAATATTACTGTAGTACCTTTTGTCTAAATTCTATGCTCTGTTTTCCTAGTTCCACTGAATTCACAGAAATTTAATATCGTTACCTTATCCCTGTCCTTCCAAGGGAGGATCTAAGATAAAGCGACTTGTCGCAGAGGATAGGAATATGAGCAGAGCTCAGAGTGTGTGGTTCCCTGTCCTGAGTTGAGCTCACCAGGCTCCTCCGACCTCTTAGAAACTGCCATAAGGAACAGCTTCAGTAGTTCTCAAAGAATCGGATCCTTCAGAAGTTATTTGGAGATCATCTGTTGAGTGTAGGTGGGGCAGAGTCTTCCCCCTGAGCTGCTTGAAGGGCTTCAAGGTATGATGGAAGGAGTACTGCCTGACTGCCCGTCAGTCAGCCCTGGCTTCCGACCCCAGCTGAACAGCTTCCTGTTAGTGTGACCCAAACAATTTACCTAGGCCAGGCCTCCTTTACCTCCGCTCTAAAGTGATATTGACCATCCTCTATCACTCCTCATGGTTGGTGTGGGAGTTAGATGAGGAAATTTGTGCAGAGCTTGTCAATGTGGTTGCCTAGACCCTAGGCCGGTCAATGCCTCTTGAGGGCCTTTGTCTGAGGAAGGCTTGTGGAGTGTTACTTCCTTCTGCAAACAGAGACCTTGATGTACTCGATGTACTCGAGACTTCTTCCACCCTTCTTGTTTCACTTCCTAAAAGTGGTTCAGAACAGGTTTGGTCTGTTGTTGCTACTGGCTTTGGACTTGGACTTTCATCTTTTTCTAGTCATCCTCTGAAACTGTCGCATGACTACCTACTTCCCAGAGCCTCCCTTCCCCCCCATGTCTAGCGTCAAAGCCTGACATGCTGAGGGTAACAAACATGGCTTGGGTATGTGTTTTGCACTTAGGTGTATTTCTGAAGGTTGAGGGGGCATTTGTTCCTTGAATACTTTTCTTTTTCTGAACAGGTCTTTTTGCCTAAAAATTATTGATTTTTCTGTTCTTTATCTCTTCACACAGAGAAGAACAAATATTCCAGAGAGAAAATATCAACCAAGCAGTTGAGGAATCCTTAAAAAAAATCCTGCTTGAAAATCAGCGTCTTTAAAATAAAATGCATATTTAAAAAAAAAAGAGAAAATCAGTGGCTCTTCGTTCCCCTTAGACTAAAACGAACATTCCTTAGTTCACGTTCAAGGCCTTTTGGGCTCTGACCCTTGTCTGGCTCTTTCCTCATCACTCCTACTTCATACTTCATCTTATTCTGAGCTCTAGCCAGTCTCAGCTGCTTGCCACTCTGCAAGCCCCAGCTCTATACTTCTCTGACTTTGCTTTGTGCTGTTCCCTCTACCTGAACACCATTTCCTGCTCCCCCCACCCCACCTTCTCAGCTGGACTACTGCTTGATGCTTCCCATCTGGTCATCGGCCCCACCTTGCAGGCCTGAACCAGATGCCCCTCTTTGATATCTTGTGGCAATGATCACAGAGGGTGTAGTTGTCTGCTTACTTGTCTTCTGAGTAAATGGTTCTTACTCCTTGTTGATGATTTGTCTTAACTGTGTCTTTAGCACCTAATGAAATGTCTGGCACATAGTTGGTACCCAGAAAGTGAACAAATGAATATTGTATTGAATTGCTAGGACTACGTTTCTCCTAAGGAATTCAAAACACTTTTCAGGTCATCTCCTGTCTATACTTAGGTCTCCTCATGGAGACAGAATTCTGATCAGTGGTGGGATTAACTACCGTCGAACTACAGTTGTTACCACCAGCCAGCCACCAGAGTGCTTCCCAGAGACCTGGGTGTTTGGTAGGGAGCAAGGAGATGGTAAGCTCTCCCTATGTAGTAATAATATGTGACTGACATTTATCAAGCATTTGGTAGGCTGGTCACTGATGAGGACCTTGTATGTCTTGACTTGTTTTAGCCTCATAAGCCCCTCAGAGATGTAACATTGTAGTTCCCATTTTACACTTATGGCATTGTTGTACCAGCTGTGTTGTATAGCACCTGCGAGAGCCCCTGTCTTACCTGCTGTGGCCACCTTCCCCTTCCCAACCCCTTATTCTTAGGTTGTCTCTTGTTATATGATCGAGCTAAAGAGGGACTTTGCTGTGCTTCTACACTCCTAAGCCTTGGACCTAGGGTTTGACCTTTGACTTTCATCAGGAAGGTCTCCCTGAAGTTGGAAGGCCTGTCCTAGTTAAGTTAGGAGGGGGCTGGTTGACTGCAGAAGGCCCAGAGTTCTTCAGTTGCTGGGATCCTCAGTCACTGATCCTTCAGGCTACCATCTATATTCTCTGTAGCCTCTGAGCTGGAAGATGGTAGATTTGGAAGTTAGGGTTCAAAAACTTTAAAACCAGACCTCAGTGTTCATTTTTTTTTTTTCTTTTTCTTTTCCTTTTTTTTTTTTGAGTTGGAGTCTCACTCTGTCTCCCAGGCTGGAGTGCAGTGGCACACTTATGACCGCCCCAGTTTTGACCTGCTGGGCTCCAGCGATCCTTCTACCTCAGTCTTCCAAGTAACTGGATCTACAGGCGTGTGCTACCATGCCTGGTTAATTTTTTAAAAAAAATTATTGTAGAGCCGGGCTCGGTGGCTCAGCCTGTAATCCCGCGTCTTTGGGAGGCTGAGGTGAGTGGATTGCCTGAGCCCGCGGGTTCGAGACCCGCCTGGGCAAGCAAGACCTCATCTCTACAATAAATCAAAAAATCAGCCGGGCATGGTAGCGCGTGCCTGAAATTCCGGCTACTCGGAAGGCTGAGGCGGAAGGATCGCTGGAGCCCAGCAGGTTGAGGCTGCGGTGGCCGGGAGCGGCTACTGCACTCCAGTCTGGGCGACAGAGTGAGACTCCAACTCAAAAAAAAAAAAAAATTATTGTAGAGAGGAGGTCTGGTTTTAAAGTTTTTGAACCCTAACTTCCAAATCTACCATCTTCCAGCTCAG
>CAUYQG010276635.1:0-12437 GCA_963574415.1 Tarsius wallacei | reverse complement strand
AATCAGCCAGGCATGGTAGCGCGTGCCTATAGTTCCAGCTACTTGGAAGGCTGAGGCGGAAGGATCGCCAGAGCCCAGCAGGTCGAGGCTGCGGTGGCCGGGAGCGGCCGCTGCACTCCAGTCTGGGCGATGGAGTGAGACTCCAACTCAAAAAAAATAAAAATAAAAATAAAATAAAATATTCACACAATTATTTTACACTGTAGTAACATCTCTTAAAATACACAATGAAGGGAAGGACATACAGGGGAAGGACATACAGAGAAAGTGCAGTCATGTCCAGTGAACACATTATGCTTTTATAATTGGAAACATTTCAACTTTGGATCATTTTTTGCAATGCAGTTATCCATCATTTTGTTCTAGAGACTGGGCTGGAGAAAAGGGTTTATGTTTCATGACTCAAATTCAAAGCAGTGGTTCCAGGTCATACCACATGTCTTCTCCAGATTTAGTAGCTCCCAGAGTTTGTCTGCTGACTTCTGAAATTGTCACAAACAAAATTCTATTTTCAGTACTAGCTTGATCTTTAAGTCGTCTTTTTCTTTTCATTTCATAATTTACCTGGATTCCCTTGAGGCAGGGAGCTATTTGACTTTCAGAGTACACCTACCCCATGTGACCTGTGTTGTACTAGCCTCTGCAGGAGTCTGCAGTCCAACAGGATCTAGACAAGAGAATTTGTCTACACTACAGCCTTTAGCGCATGGCCTTAAAGATGAGTGGTGAGAGTCATGAGCCAGGAGTCGGGATGGAGAGAGCAGCTTGAGTGAGAAACCACGCCTGAAGCTGACATGTGCAGGAAGTGCAAGCAGTCTGGCAGGGTGGGCCGAGATGGCTCGCTTGGAGACGGGAGGGTCTAATTGGAAGGCCTTGAGTGTCTGCTGAAGAATATGTAGTTTATCCTTTTGGCAAATTCTCCAATGGCCATAAAAATCACCTGGGAGACCTTGTTAAAATGCAGACTCCCAGTCCCATTTTCAGAGCTTTTTATTTCCTAGCGAGGAATCAGGATTTCAGTAAGCAGATCAGGGCAATCTTGGTGCAGATGATCTGAGAACCACACTTTTGAGAAAGAGTGATTTATGATTTAGGCTTAGATTTGAGTTTGAGACAGCACGGTGGGGAATGAAAATAAGAAGGGCGTGGCATAATGTTCAGGTCAAGAAGTAGAAAGGCCTAAGCCATGGTGGCAGCAAATGAGAGAAAAGGAAGGCCTATTCCAGGGCCATGGGAAAGGCAGCATCTGTGGGACTTGGTGACGCAGTCGGCATGAATGAATAGAAAGGAAGGTCAAGAATGATTTCAGGGTTTATGGTCCAGGCAACTGGGTGGGTGGGTGAAGACCCTCTGTCCATGTTCTGACCATCTGTCCCTGTTTTCGTGACCAATGTTAATCGGTTGGTTGCAGCACAAAGAGGACAGACGCTTTAGGGATCTCGTGGTAGGGAGGACCTGAGATTTCTTTCAGTTGAGCGTTGTATCTGAAATGCTAGGAACTAGAAGTATTTCAGATTTCAGGTGGTCTCAGATTCTGAGATGTTTGCACATACGTGGTGATCTAGATTGGGACTGGGGCCTAGTCTAAACATGAGTTCGTTTGTGTTTCGTATAGGCCCATACACACAGCCTAAAGTTGATTTCATGAAACATGTTTCACAATCTTGTGCTTACACTGGTGCAGTGGCTTCTGCCCTCCTAATCCCAGCACTTCGGGAGGCCAAGGTGGGAGAACCGTTTGACTCCAGGAGTTTGAGACACTCCAACATAGTGAGACCCTGTCTCCAAAAAGAAAATTTTGCGCCTGAAAAAAGTTTTCGTCCAGTACTAATGTGTGGAATTTTCCACTTATGGCATCATGTTGGTGCTCAGAGTTTCAAATGTTGGAGAATTTCAGAATTCGGGTTTTCAGATTAGGACAGTCAGCCTGTTTGTGCTCATAAGCTTCCTAGATTTTAAAGGCTTAGAGGACTTCTTTACCAGATGGTTGAGATTTCATTAGTAACACTCACAAGGGTTAGGCCGTTCTGATGGAAAATTAGAGGTTGATTTGTGATCACTCTTCAAAATTTCACTGTGTTCATACAGAAATTTTAATTCTAAAAATGTTCTGTGCCAAGCATGGCGGCTCAAGCCTATAATCCCAGCACTTTGGGAGGTGAGGTAAGAGGACTGCCTGAGCTCAGGGGTTCGAGACCAGCCTGGGCAACTTGGTGAGACCTCATCTCCTCAGTAAATCAAAAAATTAGCCCGGTGTGGTAGTGCACGCCTGTAGTTCCAGCTGCTTGGAAGGCTGAGGCAGAAGGATTGCCTGAGCCCAGCAAGTCGAGGCTGCGGTGGCCATGAGCGTGGGTGATAGAGTGAGACTCCAACTCAAAAAAAAAAAAAAAAAAATTCTGTTAAGGCATGATAGTCCATGCAGGTTCTTTTTAATCTTCCAAAATTAGTTTTCCTACTTTTTATTTTATTTTATTATTATTATTTTTTTTTGAGTTGGAGTCTCACTCTGTCGCCCAGACTGGAGTGCAGTGGCCGCTCCCGGCCACTGCAGCCTCAACCTGCTGGGCTCAGGTGATCCTTCCGCCTCAACCTTCCAAGTAGCTGGAACTACGTGCTACCATGCCCGGCTAGTTTTTTGATTTATTGTAGAGATGAGGTCTCGCTTGCCCAGGCGGGTCTCGAACCCGCGGGCTCAGGCAATCCACTCACCTCAGCCTCCCAAAGGCGCGGGATTACAGGCTGAGCCACCGAACCCGGCTTGTTTTCCTACTTTTTAAAAGAAATACATACTCTCCTTCCTTTGAAATTAAGGAAGACATTCTTTACATTACTATTGTCGTCGCTTCTGTTTCTGGCCTGACTCAGTTATAACCCTCTGTCTTCAGGCTCCAGGTCTTTGCGAGAATATTTCTTGCTGTGATGGTTTTGACTGGCTTTTACAGAATATATTTAGAAATGGCCATTGCTGTGGGGGGGGAGTAGTTTGAGGCTATGATTTCTCTTGAGTCTTCAGGGGCTGGAAAAATTTTCAAGCTAATCACATATAATACAGTGAAAAGGGTATTGGCCTTGCAGTTCCTATATTGGGTTCCTTTATTAGCAATTGTCAAAGAAATACCTCTGTCAACTAAATGCTGACCTCGTCTCTACAGTAAGTAAAAAATTAGCTGGGTGTGGTAGTGCACACCTGTAGTTCCAGCTACTTGGAAGGCTGAGGCGGGAGGATCTCTGGAGCTCAGCAGTTCGATGCTGGGGTGGCTGTGAGTGTGCCATTGCACTCCAACCTGGGTGATAGAGTGAGACTCCAATCTCCCCACCCCCCCAAATGTCCTCTTTGCTAATCCAGGCCATCAGCAATCTTAACCCTTAGTTACTGTGTAAAAATAAAACTGTACTCCAAAGTATTGATTGAAATTGTTATGCCCAGATCCCTTTTCAGAGCTTTAGCTCCCTGAGAGAAAAAAAGAGATCTTAACCGACTGCTTTTAGGAACAATGATCCCAGGATACAATATACATAATGTCCTTTGCAGCAGAAATTGAGAGGTTAGGTAACCCTGATCATCTTGACTAGTTTATCATTATTTAATACAAGGTATATTTAACGCTGATCCCAGATCAAATATTGGAACCATAATCCTAATAAAGTGTTCAGTTTTAGCACACTTGAGTTTCTGCAAGATGCCAGAGCAAGTGAGAAATCATCTCAAAACAAAGTTCATTATCTTGTACAGGTTCTAGAAAACAATTAAGAAGGAAATAAAACTCCTCTTTCCCAAATTCCTCGTCAAATCTGATGGCTATCTTCTTAGACTTCGTTGAGAAAATCCAGTGTCTTCAATTTCCTGGTTTGAGGAATCCATTTTCAAGGTCAAGAAGAGTTTTTAGGTTTTTCTTTGCCAGGGCCCATGAACTCCAGTTCTTCAGTAGGAATCTCTTTCTCCTTTATTGAATACACTGCTGCTAATGCTCAAAGATTTGGTGCATGGATCCCCAAATCCGTCCCCTTTGAGAAACTTCTGGGCAAACCAGTGATTGAAGCACTGATCATATTCACATTTCTTGACCATGTGTTGCTTCCCTAACACTGTTCATGATGATGGTGATGGTGGCAGCACTGCACCGAGAAATTCTTTTTTTTGAGCCTCACTGTCAACCAGCCTGGAATGCAGTGACACTATCATGGTTCACCGTAGTGTTGACCTCCTGGGCTCTGGAAGATCCTCCTGTCTCAGCCTCCCCAGTAACTGGGACTGACTGTAAGCATGTGCCACCATGCCTGGCTAGTTTTTGGATTTTTTGTAGAGACTAGGTTTCTCTATGTTGCTCAGGCTGATCTTAAAATCCTGGGCTCAAGCAGTCCTGCCTCAGCCTCCCAAAGTGTTAGGATTACAGGTATGAGCCACCATGCCCAACAAGCAATTCTTTATAAAATTTTTAAAAATAGTTTCACTGAAATATAGTGGCTGGACGTGGTGGCCCATGCCTATAATCTCAGCACTTTGGGAGGCGGAGATAAGAGGATGGCCTGAGCCGAGGGATTCGATACCAGCCTGGGCAACTTGGCAAGACTTTGACTCTACAATAAATAAAAAAAATTAGCCAGGTGTTATGACATGTGCCTGTAGTTCTAGCTACTTGGAAGGCTGAGGTGGAAGGATCACCTGAGCCCAGCAGGTCAAGGCCGTGGTGGCCAAGAGCGTGTCACTGCATTCCAACCTGGGCAACAGAGTGAAAGTCCAACTCAACAACAACAACAACAACAACAAAAGGAAATATAGTTAACATACCACATAGCCCACCAATTTAAAGTGTACAATTAAATGCTTTTTAGTATGTTTACAAAGTTGTGGATATCATGACAATTTAATTTTTTCACCTCTGTGTCCATTTTAGTAGTCACTTCCAGTTTCCTCCCAAACTCCCTCAGAGCCCTGGCAATTATTAATCTACTTGTTGTCTCTATGGATTTGCTTACTCTGGACACAATATGAGTCTTTATGACAGATTTCTTGTACTTATCATGTTTTTAAGGTTCATCCATGTTGTTGCATGTGACAGTACTTCATTCCTTTTAATGAAATATACCACATTTTACATATCCATTTATCATTTATCAGTTAATCATTTGGATTGTTTCCACATTTTGACTTTTTAAAATAATGCTAATATCAACATTTGTGTACATGTTTTTGTGTGGGTGTATTTTCATTTCTCTTGAGTGTATACCTGGAAGCAGAATTGTTGAGTCATGGCAATTATATTTAAGCTTTTGAGGAACTGCCAAGATGTTTTCCAAAGCTGCTGCTGCATTTTACACCCACCAGCAGTGTCTGAGGGTTCTAATTTTTCCACATCTTTGCCAACATTTATTATCTTTGTATTCAGGCTACCCTAGTGGGAGGGAAGTGATATTTCATTTTGGTTTTGATTTGCATTTTTCTAATAATGTTGAGTCTCTTTAGTCATTGGCCTTTTGTACTTCTTTGGAAAAATATCTATTCATATCTTTTCCTCATTTCTTTTCTTCTTCTTCTTTTTTTTTTTTAATTGGCAAGGTATTAATGTTGCCAAGGTTGGTCTCAAATTCATGGCCTCAAGTGATCCATCTGTTTTGTCCTCCTGCATTGCTGTGATTACAGGCATGAACCACCAGGCTCAGCCTCTTTTGCCCATTACAAAATTGGGTTACTTGTCTTTTTATTACTGTGTTTTAAGGGTTCTTTATATATTCTACAGTCCAGTTCCTTATAAGTTATATGATTTACAAATATTTTCTTTCATTCTGTGAGTTGACTTTTCATTATCTGGATGGTATCATTTATAGCACAAAATTTTAAAATTTTGATGAAGTCTAATTTATCTATTTTTTTGTTTTGTTGTTTGTGCTTTTGGCCTTATATCTAAGAAGACTTTGCTTAGCCAAAAATCATGATGATTAAGATTAAGTCGTTTCTTCTAAGGGTTTCACAGTTTACACTCTTTTTTTTTTTTTTTTTTTGAGTTGGAGTCTCACTCTGTTGCGCCCAGGCTAGTGTGCAGTGGCACACTCATGGCCACCCCAGTATCAACCTGCTGGGCTCCGGCGATCCTTCTACCTCAGCCTTCCAAGTAGCCAAAACTACAGGTACGTGCTACCACACCCCGCTAAGTTTTTTTTTTTTTTTTATTATAGAGACGAGGTCTCACAAATTGCCCAGGCTGATCTTGAACCCTCAGCTTCAGGCAATCCACTCACCTCGGCCTCCCGATGTGCTGGGATTGCAGACTGAGCCACCGAGCCCGGCCTACAGTTTACACTCCTATGTTTAGGTCTTTGATTTATTCTGAGTTGATTTTTGTGTGTGGTGTAAGGAAAGGGTCCAACTTCATTCTTTTGCATTTGAATATCCAGTTTCATTACCATTTGGTTGAAAACCCTATTCTTTCCCCATTGAATTATTTTGGCAAAATTAATTGACCATAAAATATTAAGGTTTATTTCTGGGCTCCCAATTCTGTGGATTTTTTTTTTTTTTTTAGTTGACTATATATTGGAGGGATTATTCATCTGGAACTTAGACATAGTGGGACTGACAGTCGTTAGGCTGAAGATTATGTTTTGGGGACTGGTGACCAAACATACCTAGGTGGTTGACTTAATTTTTTGTGTGTAGTCATGAGATTAAATATTTGCAGAGATTCAGTAGAAAGTTACAAAAGCCTGCCATAGATGCTATTAGTGACATGAGAGATGATTTTGTTTATACCAGTCACAAAATACAAATACTGTGTCAGTAGTTACTGGAGCCATATTTGTCACCATTACACTGTGCTGCTGAGTAATGGAGTTGTCAGGACTAAAAGTACACTTTCATGACGTGTGGAACAATAGCCAGTTCTTCTATATTTTCAGTTATTAAGCATTAACTTCACTGGAAAATGAATTTTGATTGAATAATTATCGTTTTGAGAAAAAGTGCTATTCTCTTTTTCTTTTTTCAACATTCAATTTGAATTAATTAAGAGCATTGGTGCGGTAATCCCAGTGCTTTGGGAGGCCAAGGTTAAGGATTGCTTGAGCCCAGGAGTTTAAGACCAGACTGGGCAACATAACAAGACCTCCCTCCCTAGTTGGGCATGGTGGCATCAGGAGGTGAGAGGATCTCTTGAACCCAGAGTTTGAGGCTCCGGTGATCACGGTAGTCACACCACTGCATTCCAGGTGAGGTGACAGAGCAAGACCTTACCTCACAAAAAAAAAAAAAAAAAAAAAAAAAAGATTATCACTCCGTCGCCCAGACTGGAGTGCAGTGGCATGCTACTGGCCACCGCAGCCTTGACCTGCTGGGCTTTGGTGATTCTTCCGCTTCAGCCTTCCAAGTAGATGGGACGCAGGCGTGTGCTACCATGCCCGGCTAATTTTTGATTTATTGTAGACATGAGGTCTTGCCAAGTTGCCCAAGCGGGTCTCGAACCCGTGGGCTCAGGCAATCCACTCACCTCGGCCTCCCAAAGTGCTGGGATTACAGGCTGAGCCACTGAGCCCGGCCTAGATATAGTTTTCAAAGAACTTCTGAGTTTGGGTCTATCCTTATACAGTACTCCTAAGGAGCTGTGACTTTGGGCAATTTATTTCCTAGAGTCCAAATTTCCCACTGCTGCAGTGGTGCTAATTAATAATAATTGTCACTGCCTCACAGGTTGGGTGAAATGGTCCATATTTCTTGGAGTCTGTGTCAGCACTTGAGAGTAAGTGCTGCATAAATGAGAAAGGTTGTGTTGTTGTTCCATTATTATGTGTTCAATCTGAAAAAAGATAAATTAATAGTTTGCAAACAAACGCAAAGAGGAATAGCGTTTTGCTCAGATGTGAATTTTGGATGATGGGGCTGAGGATGCTAAAGCTGCAAGTTCCTGGAACAAGCTGAGCTGCCAGAAGCTCCTTGTCTTCTGGGAATGTTCTCTAGCAGTGGAAGGAGAGTCGGTAGGCAGGTACACCACCAGACTTATCGTCTGCTGCAGGTGGGGTTTGAGGAAATGAGATGCCAGTGCCTGGAGCAACTAGGTTCAGATCCTAGCCCTGTGAACTCTGAGCTTCCTGTTCAAGGGCACTAAGAATAATGTTCATAGCTGATGTTGTTTATGTGCCTGAAAAACATTTTCAGTCCTCATAATCTTATGATGTAGGAATCACTACTGTTTCTTTTCCGTACATGAGGTGGCAGAGGCACAGAGCAATTAAGTAACCTTGTATTGAATGAAATGAACATGTAATACAACCTAATGCTGAACACTGTGCCAGGTACATGTGCTAAGTACCTTACATGGCTGATTTCACATAATCCTTACAGATGTTCATTATTATAACTTGATACGGGTGAGCAAGTCTGTGTTTTTGTTTTGCTTCACTGGCCAAGAGATTCCTTCCTATGTGAGAGAGCAAGTTTATTTTATGTGTTTATTTTCACCCTTTCCTAGTGTTGATTTAATGTTTAATGTAGATGAGTCCAAATTCTTGTTTATATTGATTATTGTTAGTTATTTGATAACTTTAAAGGTTGGCTGCAAAACTATTTTTATCAGATCTCTTTTCAGAGAAGGTCTCGATGTTAAATTAGCAAAATTTTTGTTTATAAGTGTGTAAAATATTGGTGGTATTTTGAGCAAATGGGAATTTTCTGAACTTATCACTAAATTTGCTTTAAGCCTAAGTATAATTTTTGGTTTTGGTCTTTTTATTTTGTTTTTGTATACTTTATAGTTAACTTAGAAGATTTTGAAATAATTTTTTCATTTATCTTAGAAGAGTAGGAGGTGTTCTCATGCTTCAACAGGAAAATATGTGAATTGTGTGGGATATTTTAGAAATGGACATTTCGTGCAAAATCAAAGTGAATGAGAATATAGGCAAATTTAAATTTGTTTATTTAATATAATAGTTGAAAGGGGAAAGCAATGATAAAAGATTTGGACTATGATTCAAATTTTATGTATACTGCAAGTACCAAACTCAGTATACTGTTTTATGCTATCTATATTTTTATCTAAAGCCTGAAATAATTTCTGGAAACTTTTAAACATCACTTCTCTGTATAAACATATTTTTGTCATGAGGTATATCAGTGGTTCTCTCTGGCTGTTCCAGGCTATAGATGGCACTATGTCAGTTGGGAACAAATTAGGACCTGACTAACTGAGTTCATATCTTAGAACCTTAGGAGAGGCTTCAGTTTTCTCATTTATGAAAAGAAATGGAATTTTTTTCCTTTTTTTCTATATCTTTTTTCTACTTATTTTATCTTTTTTTCATTTTTTCAGGGTAAATATAGCTTATACAACTTTTTAATCATAAAAGTAGTACATATTCATATTCATGCCAAAAAAATGTAGTTCTTGATTAAAAAAATTTTTTTTTAATTTTTAATTTTTGTAGAGACAAGGTCTTGCTATGTTGCGCAGGCTGTTCTCAAACTCCTGGGCTCTAGCAATCCTCTCACCTCGGCATCCCAAATTGCTGTGATTACAGGAGTGAGCCACTGCGTCTGGCTTATTCTTATTTGTGAAAAAAATGGCAATAAAAGAATTAACTTCATGGAGTTGTGAGATTGAAATGAGTCTGTGCCAAGAACTGAGGACCTATTGGCACCTAGAACATATGCAGTGCAATTTTCTACTATTTAAAAATTTCCTATTAGCACCACGGCTACAAATTATAAGAGTGAAAAATGACATTCAGAACAGTAATGGATGCCTAAACCTGTGGCTGTGTTCTTACAGCAAGCATTTGAAATAGTGCATCTCAGTGTCAGTATCTCACTGTCAGCACCAGCCCTCAGAAGGGCAGGTATGGAATATACAAATTCAGTGGGCTCTTCAGAATGCCTCGGGACTTACATGCATATGTCTACAGTAGGTGGAGGAGAGATCAAACGGTGTACTCCAGATAGATATCTTGGAGATCTGGTGAAGTAAAACTGTTTTTGGAATCCTTATGAGCTTTGGAATAAGAGATAAGGATTTTGGTCTTTTTCAAAGTAACTTCTGGAAAGTCACTTAACCCCTCCGAATCTCAGTTTTCCTATTCTATAAAATAGATATCATGATATTTACATCTCATAGGGTTTTTTTTTTTTTGGAAGATTATATGAGGAAGGTCTTTGATTTTTGTTGTTGTTGTTGTTGTTGTTGTTGTTGTTTTGAGTTGGAGTCTTACTCTGTCGCCTGGGCTGGAGTGTAGTAGCACGCTCCCAGCCACCTCAGCTTCAACCTGCTGGGCTCAGGCAATCCTTCTGCCTCAGTCTTTCAAGTAGCCAGAACTACAGGTGTGCGCTACCACACCCACCTAATTTTTTGATTTATTGTAGAGATGAGGTCTTACCACGTCGCCCAGGTTAGTCTCAATCCCGTGGACTCAGACAATTCTCTTGCCTCAGCTTCCCAAAGTGCTAGAATTATAGGCTTGAGCCACCACGCCTAGCCAAAGGAAGGTCTTGAAAGCACCTTAAGAGTAGTGCATTCATACAAAGGAAGTATTTAAGAAATGGTAGGTACTCTTATTTATAACGAATACTGTGTAGAAGCATCTTCTTGGTTGCCTAAGATTTGCCTCTTTTTAATTTTGGTATTTTCATGAAAAGATAGCATGTAATTCTTTGCCTTTCCAAATAGTTGAACTTGCAAAGTTTGGCACTTTGAAGTAGGACTGGGGCTCTGGGGTTTTATTTGCTGCACATACATACACGTGTGGGTGCATATTACAGATGCACACAGTAGAATCCTGTACTTTCAAGGCGGTGCAGAGGTGGCAGAGCTCCTGTCTCTGTCTTTCTGGTGTTTCTGGTGTTTCTGGTCTCCTCTGTGAGCTCACCACCAAGGTTCTACAGCTCATTGCACTCATCCGGCAGGGTACTATGTTGGAAAGAACATGAATGAGCTCTGGAGCTGTACACTGGGAATGATGCTACCCTCCCTGCCTGTCGTGTGGGGTGGTTATGAGGATAGAATGCGAGGAAGTTTGTGAAGACATGCCCAAAGTGTGACACCAATAATTAAACATTATAAATTAGTAGAAAGAAATGGACTCATGAATCACCCAACTGAGGCAGAAATTCTAGTTCTTTTACTTAATGGGTGTGTCTTTGTTATTTATAATAGAGGTTGGTGATAACAACATAGGGCTGTGATAAACATTAAATTCTATAATGTCTGTAAAGACTTCGGTAAAATATATGTTGCACATAATAGGTGTGCAAAAATTGTGTTTGTACACACTTGGCAGTAGCTGTTGCTTTTGTTACTGTTGTTTCTGCTGCTTATTTTATTCCTTGTTCTCTACCCAGTTTCTCCTTGTCTGTTTTGGAAAGCTTGGACACTGGCTAAAGAGTCTGCCCATCAAGCACTTCTACCTTTCTAGTTGGTGAGCAGGAAGTTGTATCATCAGTAGTTAAATCTGGCCAGACCTGGTGGTACATGCCTGTAGTCCTACCTACTCAGGAGACTGAGGTGGGAGGATCATTTGAGCACAGGAGGTTGAGACTGCAGTGAGTTGTGATCATATCAGTGCATTCCAGCCTGTGTGGCAGAGCAAGACCCTGTCTCTGAAAAATAAAAATTAAAAAATAGACTAGGGCCGGACTCAGTGGCTCAGCCTGTAATCCCAGCACTTTGGGAGGCCGAGGCAAGTGGATTGCCTGAGCCCGCAGGTTTGAGACCAGCCTGGGCAACTTGGCGAGACCTCGTCTCTACAATAAAATAAAAAATAGCCGGCCGTGGTAGCGTGAATCTGTAGTTTTGGCCATTCAGAAGGCTGAGGTAAAAGGATCACTGGAGCCCAGAAGATCAACGCTGGGGTGACCTTGAACGTGCGTGCCACTGCACTCCAGCCTGGGTGAAGGAGTGAGACTCCAACTCAAAAAAAAAAAATAGACTAAATTAGGTTTTCATTCTATTCCAGGCCATGGTGACAGCTACTTTTAGTCCCTGTCTCTGGAATGGTTACTCCCAAGTCATTCTGAATGCCTAAGGGTACCAAGAATTTAGTCTGTATGATAGTATTTTATTTTAATGTAGTTAGAATTTTGACTCTCGAACTTGTTCTCCAGTTGGAATACTCTTTATAAAGCATGAGTATGCCATCCTTACTACATATCATGAAAAAGTTATATGAACAGGTAATAATTTTCTAGCAGAATATGATTATATATATAGTCAGCCCTCTATATCCTTAGGATTCTGCATCTGTGGATTCAACTAAATGTGGATTGAAAATGTTTGGAAAAGCCGGGCTCAGTGGCTCAGCCTGTAATCCCAGCACTTTGGGAGGCTGAGGTGAGTGCATTGCCTGAGACCACTTGTTCAAGACCAGCCCGGGCAACTTGGCAAGACCTCGTCTCTAAAATTTAAAAAAAAATCAAAAATTAGCCAGGCATGGTAGTGCACACCACACCTGTAGTTCCA